>KN882117.1:9965-126630 GCA_000934395.1 Fistulina hepatica ATCC 64428
GCCCACGACTTATCGGTCCATTCACATACAAGAAATTTAGTAACTTTTACACGATGAGTGGTCCTAGGGACAAGCACACAATACGGGTGGTCCTCTCAAAGGATGTCGTCGTCGTAGTTGTTGGGCAACGAAGGTATGTTACCGCACGACCGAACGTAGACTGTAACCGGCTAGCTAGGTTACTGGTTCGTGAACAGCACACTCGAATGTCATACGTTAGCTCAAGACTACGACTCGAAGCAGTTGTTACCGAAAGCCGACGGTTCCGGTAGGTCGAAAACGACGTCGCCTTTGATATGGCGAGGTCTCTTAACCGACAACGGTCAAGCACAAACAGCGGTGGACTATGAGGACTTGGGCGCCAGCGGGAACTTGACAGAAGGGTAAGGCACGCAGAAGGAACTTGACTGCCGCACCGGCGCTGCGAAGTCGCTATAGTTATAGTAGGGGTCGCAGGGGTAGCAGTTTCAGGAAGTTACACGCGAAGATACCTGCATTGTCAGTATTCAGGTTTGTTAACAAACATGGAACTAGTTATGGTGAGTGTGCAAATAACAGATGAACGAACGAGTGAAGGAAGTTGAGTAAGTGGAAACGTGCTACCGCTCGAACAGTGAACGCGGTACGGCGTGCGAAAAAGAGTTCCGACGATCGTCGGAACCAGACCTAGAGTTTTAGGTAGGCAAGGAGGACGAGCTATAAGAATAGTGCGACAGTACGTTCAGCGAGGCGGGCGAGGAGTAGACAAAAGAAGAACTTTTTAGCTCAGTCGTAGCACGAAAAATTGTGGACGTCGCACCCGACAAAGTGCCGCAAAACGAAACACGGGAGCTGGAAGTGTACTGGTAGGAGACTTTGCGGGTGCGATGTCTGACGTAGTACTGCAAGCTGTCCGAGATGTGGCGAGTAGACGTGTAGTTCTAGGAACCCTCGACCTGAAAGTCACGACTGTCCACGCGAGGCACGTCAAACAAGCGAAAGTTGATTCGAATACCGCTACAGCTCTGACCCACCGCCGTACTGTTACAGTAGCGACCTCCACAATAGCACGCGACGACCACGGTACCTAACGTGTCCACGGTCGAGCAGTGACAAGGGCCTCACCGGTGACAAGATAAACTATCGTTAACCACTCAAAGACCGCGGACTGTACGAAGTATAGATGAGTGGTTACAGTACTGTTCAGCTTGTTGAACATACTTGTCAGCGTCTGCGAGTCGGCGCTGTCTGAAACGGTGGTGTTCGAAGTGGAAACTGCCCAGTTCTACCACGAGCTCACGTAATACCCGCTCACACGGTGTACTTACAGGCAGTACAACCGCGCACTATCCATCCAGCTGATCGAGCTTACAAACGTGGCATACGACTTCTTCGGTGGTACACTCGCGTAGTTGTTCACGTGCACCCTAGAACGCGGGTTCTCTCAGTGGTATTGCCTACCGTCGGCGGGGTGACAGTTGCCGGTTCCGTTGTTTTACCTCAAGTCCTAGCCGTCGACCGAGCAACTATTCTGGAGCGTCCACGTGCTACCACTCATGGAGCGCTGGAGAGACGTGATACCCAACTCTTTGTGCATCAATCGATAAGCGCCTGAACGATCTCCGTGCACTCGGTGTCCCGCTCAACCTCATGAGCATTCGAGGCATCATGGTGGCAATCATACAGCATGAGAAGCCTCAACTGTTCGATGAGATTCTCAGCAGCGATGGTACACAGTTTTGCTGTTCTGATACATTTGTCAAGAAATACCTTCACAACCACCTTGGTTGGAGTGAGCGTGCTTCGACTCGAGCTGGACAGAAGACGCCTACGAATGCAGAAGAGCTTCTTTATGAGTCGGCACTGCGGGAGGCTTGCCTGATTCGCGACTTCGGTATCCCTGCTGAGCTGCGTGTCAACACAGATCAGACGAACTCCCCATATGTACATGGAGCCAAACGAACGTGGAATAAGTCTGGGGAAAAACAAGTCACCACGGTTGGACATGAGGAAAAGCGAGCGTTCACCTTGGTTCCCTCCATTTCTGCGAGCGGTGAGATCTTGCCGATGCAAGCCATCTATCAAGGTCAAACGGCAAAGTCATGTCCCTCTCCAAACGCGCCTTGGTATGAGGAAGCGCTCGCACTTGGCTTCGAGTTTGTGCCATCTATGACGAACACCTACTGGTCAACACTCGAAACGATGAAACGGCTTGTCGACAACATCATCGCACCATATTTCGAACGAAAGAAGCAAGAATGCGGACTCCCACCCGACCAGAAGTCCATTTGGCGTATCGATTGCTGGACCGTGCATAAGTCCGTTGTGTTTCATGGCTGGCTGTGCAGCACGCATCCAAACATCTTCATTCTCTTTGTTCCTGCTGGTTGTACTGGACTCGGCCAGCCGCTTGATGTCGGATTTCAACGGGTCCTGAAACAGAGCTTCAAGAGATCCTCTCATCGTGACATCGTTATTGAGATGGTTGACCAGCTCGATGGAAAGACGAAGCCGTATGAATCCAAGCCACGAAAAGAGAAGTACAAGGCTAGTGATTCAGGTTTGCCAGATGATCACGCTCATGGGACGAAGCCCATCCTCACTCTTGACACGTGCATCGGCACCCTTCGTGATCACTCCGCTGGATGGATCGTGCAAGCATATAACAATTGCAATAACTCGGCATTCATCAAGAAGGCGAGTTCAAAGAAATGGTTTTTTGTTGACTACTAAGATATTTACAGGCATTTGAAATGTGCACGGCGCGCGATCTGAACCTCGGACATGAGAGTTTAACGTCGCAAGCTGCACTGGGTGCTCTACGCGCACTTCTGCTCACACATCCGAAACTCTATGAGCAGCTGTGTAATGGTGTATCGGATGGCTTTGAAACCCAGAAAATTGAGGGTAAAGATGAAGAGTTGTTTGACGAAGACTCAACAGATGATCCGTTCGAAGATGGCAGTGACTTACAAACTGATGCACTCCTGCGCTTTGTGGCATCAAATGGTGCCGACATTCCTACAGGTCTCCAAGTTGATGAAGAATCCGGGGCTCTCTTGCGCTCAAGCATGTGTGAGGACACCGAAGCAACACTTGATGATCTTCTGGGCCCCACAGATGTCTCTGCGGGGTTGGCACCATCAACCAGTGTTGGAGATTTGGTGGTGGAAGGGTCCGGCTGGCCGCGTAGAAATTGAAAGGCAACGAAGCCATTTGGTGGTGACAGATGGGAATGGGAGAATTAGTAGATGTAGATATGATACAGTTTGATACAATTTGATCCATTTTTGTGCCCAAATAAGGCTATTTCTCGTTTAGGTTTGTCACGGGTTCCCAGACAGAGGTGACCTGTGACAGGTCCCACCAGGCAGGTGTTCCTGAGCCGGGGTGACTGTGACGGGAACAAGTGGTCGAAACGGGACAGTACCCCAAAACACCTCCAACCGCCTGCGAGAGCCCCGCTACTGGCCGTTTGTGCTTTCTATCAGCCAAGGAAGGACTCGCTTAGTCACGTGACCCCATCACGCGCCCGCCGCTACTACCTGCAGCCCGCCTGAGAGTGGTTGGTGTGGTGGTTTTGGTTTGGTTTTCCCCCAGGGAAGCACCGGGTGACCCTCATCGTGATAGTATTTAAAGTAGTGTACAAATGCATGTATTCTGCACTTCACCTCTTGTATTCTATACTTCAGAACAAAGACCAATATTCACAGAATCGGCTATCTTCTCGTCCTCGGCCCTTGAGTGACTCGTGTTCTCATATCTTAATCTCTTGCCTCACTTGTCACGTCAAGGTTGCGACTCAATCAGGTGTCTCGTCACCTCTAACACTTCACTCTTTGCATAGGGGTCGCGTCATAGTTCCTCACGACGGTATCACGTTGCCGGTCGTCACAAATCCAGCTCAACCTTGCTCGACTTCCACAGCTGCATATCCTAAGGGAAGTACCCTGATTGCTGGATGTCTGTCAAGGCAGCCACATCCAATGTCAACGTGGAGAAAAACATGTTTTCCAACACAAGTTCATGGATCACGAAGAACTCGTCCATCTCAGATTGCTTTGGCTCCCAATACCCTTGCTTCTCTGCCTTCTGTATCCATCCTGGCAGGACAACAAAGCCTTTGAGGCCAGTCTGTCTGCTCCTGAGTTTCTGTAGCTCGGAATACACCTTGCAGTGGACAAAGTCATCTGCCTTCCTCCATATGATCTCCTCGCAGTGCTGGCATGGTAAGAAGAGCTTGGGAGGGTTGTGGTGTACGGGCATCCAGCAACACCAGAAAGCAACGTCACCTCAGACCGTGTCTGTCATCATCTTTGTCTTGATAAAGGCGAGACCGTCGTTGTTGACACCAGAATCGATGAGTGGGAGGAGTGGAATGTCGGTGTATGTAGTCAAGTGTCGATGGACATTGACTTCATGGGTGAAGAGTTTCCCCAGAGTCAGGAGGGGTATGGGCTCGAGTGTTCTGGCATCGGTATGACATAGAGCATAGGGAAGCTCGCGTTTCACGAAGGAGTCCTTCGTCTGGTAATATGATGTGGTAGGGGACCTGGAATCAAGATATTTGCCGTAATCATACTCAGAAGATGTTCCATCCGCAGAATCTGAGTCCATGGCAGAACAGAAAGGTCACCCACGAGGCGTGAGGAGAGCCAACGAGGTTCAGACATGAGAGTGAAAGGGAGGGAGATTTTGCTGGAGCAGCAGTTACCTATATTGCTAGATTCAGGCCTTGCACCCCATATTCCTTCCTGCCCACACAGTCATATGGCCACCTGCACAGAGCCCCGGAGGACTCGCGCTGAGACATCACAGCGTCTGCATTCATCATTCACCATCCGCCATTCACCTTCCTCTTCCATCCATGTCTCTTCATCAGCCACGCGACCCCATGCTCCACTAGGACTGTGCTATTGGCAACAAAGGGAAAGCAATGGGTTGCTAGGGGGGGACAGACAAGCCTTTACAGTAAGTCTCAGCGGATTGTATTTGAAAGCACATCAAATTGATAATCATGATGAGCCCTCATGAATCGCGTAATTTCATGAGAGTGTGTCAGCACACTTATTGCTTTTCCTAACGTTGACGATGCTACTGCTCGTCTGTAAAAGCTGCCATGCAAAAGGATGCAATGAACAGGAATGTGAGGGGCACTGATATTATCGAGCTGGAAAGCCAGATAAAGAGCTTGAAGCATACAAAATCCGTGCTTCTGGGCACCACTACTTCATTTGTCTGTCCGGCCGCATTGTTTGCTCTCTTCTCAGTCATTGCCTGTGCTCGCAGCAGAAGGTCACGATCGCCTTCAAAGGTGGAAGCTATTCATATTCACGGAAATGGTTCAGTGGACGTCACACACAATAAAGAACAAGCGAGTGTGTAGGAGAACGATTACTGGTAGTGGAAATACATGCGCAGGAGGACTCTATCACGGGTAACGACAAGATGTCGTTCGATTAGTGAAATTCGCGTTGGGGTAGTGCGCACCGGGAATGTTGAAACATATAAACCTGGTTGGATGGTCCGATCTGCGACAAACTCTCGATCGATCGATCACAATTAAGCACCATGCGCGTCGAAACTCATCGTTCTCTTGCCGCCCAAGTAGTTCTCTCCGTACAACGCCTCTTTTCTGGCATGGACGTGTCCAGCATTCTTGCTGATCAAGCGGAAAAGTTGTATGTTGATTAACTTGAAGGTCTGCGTCTGTTCACAAGAAAACAACAGCAAATCTGTTGCGGTCGAGAAAGACATACCGCTTCTAGTCGATACAGGTTTGCTCACTGTTGTCGACCCAAATCCAATAGATGAAGACAGCTACAAGTACGTCTGTTTTGTATCTAATCGTCAAGCCTGGCGTGACTTTTGTCGTTAGAGATGATCTTGAAGGACATCTACAATCGCTAGCACGTGATGGTGTGCAGGCACTATTCGCGGGGCTCTTCTCTCTTCCAACAGAGCAGTCTCCTGATGGACCTCTTGCGCAACTTCCGACCCCTACAATCCAGCTTCCGAGAGCGAAGCCACTTCCAAAGCCGAAGCCCCAAAAAAAAAAAAAAAAAAAAAAAAAACTGTTCGTCAGATGTACGCGACTTTGTCGTCCGCTCCATCACTGCTATTGTCCTCCTCACATCCCGAATGGTCACTACCATCATTATACGCATACTTTGCAAATTTGCGCGATGCACAGCAACAAACGTCCAGTGCTCCACACTCGGACAGGGCCAATAGCGTACGATGCTGTAAAGGGGTGAGCGGACAGCTAATGTCGAGTCGGCGCAGTACAAGTGGCTTTTTGCTCTTGCGATACCCCGTGCGGCCCTCAACTCTGATCTTTCGGGCGCCACATCGCTTTCGGACGAACCGCATCATTTCGGAAGCATCCCAAAAGCATGGTATGCGAGCCTCGTCACCGTCCTCGTCGCCGTCAACAATCTCCAAGTGCTGCAGCTGAGGGAACACAGAAAATCTGCCATCGGGGGTGAGCTCTTCGAATGGAGCCCAGTTCTCCTGGTTGGCAGGGATGACCAGACGAGTTACATGTGGCATCTGGCGCCAAAGCTCGACATTAGACGATGCCATGCTACAGATCCGAATGTCCAAATGCAGTGACTCAATGTTACATTGCGACCGGCGCAAAAACGCATCCACCGCACTGGAATGCAGTGAATCATCACCCAAACGGAAATGCACAAGATTGGGTGCTGTGATAATGTTCAATATGAAGATTGAGAAATTGACATGCAGCCGACGCAAATGAGATAATAATACAGGGGGGGAACGGGCGTCAGATTGGATGTGCGACATATATGTTTCCGAATCGGTTTCTTCCGAATAGACCGTCAGTTGGGAGAGGAATGGGGTATAGGAAAGTAGGGCATGGAAGTCAAGGTCCACATTAAAGTCCTCGAGGAAGCGCAAGTCCAGGCTGGTGATCTGGAGAAGAATTGGCTGCACGGCATGCAGCTCAATTTGACAATGATGAATCTCGAGTATTCGCAACGCAGGGACTTGTTCTTGGGAAAAGAAATGTGACGTGGGAAAGGCACATAAGGACAGCTCTTTCAGCATCAGATATGATGAACAGTAGACGCAAGTGGCAATATCTGTTACAGAAAATGAGGCATTTTTAGGCCCAAAGCGATCTGTACATCCCAGATCCGCTGTCTGCCAACGGGAAGATGTGTTTACAAGCTCTTGCACAATACTGCAGTAATTGTTCTCCTCCATTTGTCGGGTATGTATGTTTGGATAAGGACAGAACCCATAACGGAGAGAGAATTTGAGGGGATGCGGAGATGTCATTTCGATGTATCGGCGTACTGCGAGCACACCTTTGTCGCCATAGGAGACATAGGCCATCGGGTACAACATTGGTGTATCACGCATGACACACCACCAATATTTGCACACGCTTGCAAGCCGGTGTATGGTGGAATCACAACTGCCTAATATGCCGGCCTCAAACATGACGTGCTGTAACTCATCGGAAAAAGACGTCATGAGATATGAGAAGACGTGGCTTAGCAACTCCTCAGGGAGTCTCCGGATAGGGGATGATGCGGAGCGCGCAACGGCAAGATATTCGACGACGGGGTTGAGACTTTGCACCAGGGCTGCGCGTGCGTCTTCAAGCATGGCGTTCAGCTCTTTGATCGTTGCCTCGAGGCCGGCAATCTCTTGCTCAATGCACTTCATCGTTAATGACGAAGGAAGAAAGCCATTGCGTAGGACTTCCTTGAGCTCATGCGCGTAAGACGGCCTGGTCGGAAGAGGTGGGAACGCGTCGTGACCACAATGCCGGCACTGAAGGGAAATACGGGTTTGAATTTTGGCATAACACGTGGTCCAAGTTCATATACTTACAGTCAGAATTCCAGCCATGTTGTCGTATAGAACTTTCTCTGATGTTTTCCGCGATACAAACGAGTCGGCAATAGCCCACTATGCAAAGCATGGATTTGGGAAACCCAAATGACAGTTGATCGCCGCCGTCATCATGCGCCGACCACAACAAGGACGCCCACCACACCAACAACAGCATCACCAGGACCGCTCTTTTTGAATTGTTGTTTATACTGCTAGCTTTCTATCATCTGCAATAATGAGGCGGCGGGTGATGACGCCACTACTGCCGACGACCACCAGCCGTGGGGCGCCGCAGTACCTGAAGAATGCGCGCCCCGAGGATCTGCACAACACCAACAACCTCCCCAGCCCTCCGAGAGCTTCTCATGGGTGTTCTGATCTAGTAGATACTACCATATATGGATCCAACAGACCATCTTTTTTCAACGCATCTGAACAAACTGGCGACGTGAACCGCGACGCCGTGCCGTTCTATGATTCCACGAGCTTTTACTGACCTCGCCAACTGCAGCAGAAAAAACGCTCTGTACCAATTCCATATTCAAGCCGCATAGGTCTTGAAACTGTACAATCACATCACAACGCAAAACGCCCCCGTCGATCCTCATCCCTCCTCCCCCGTCGGCAGCTCGACACACGGCCGACACCCCAACCGACCGGCGTGTCCTTTCCGTTCACGACGGTTATGATCAACGGCTAGAGACTGTTTGCGTTATTGTTACCAGATCAGCAGGGCGGTGCGGAGTCTCTCAGCCATTTTTTCCCCTCAGGCCGATCGACCTTCTGAGCATGTATTACTCGCAGAGCTCGTATCTGACGCAGAAGATGACGGCGTCGCGTTCTGCACGCCCGCACAAGCACAGGCCAACGATCCTGATCATCCTTGCACGTATGTGATGCAAGATGGCTTCGTCACAGCCGCCGCTGTAGAAACATCTCTGGGTGTCCAGGTACGTGTGAGCTGCAACTCTCCACACGGCTGACCGGTGGGTAGCACTTTAAAGTTGACTTGGCGTGTGCATTGCCATAGGTCACCGGCTGTATTGATCCAGCGCTCTCGACGCTTCAACCTTCAGACGACGGCGGTCAGTTTGATGTATGCTTCCCGAATGGCGCTCAGTGTACTTTTGGCGCATACGGCGCTAATTTTATCGAGCAGTAAGCATACTCGCGAGCATAGCCACCCCAAAATTTTTTGGCCGATCGTCCTGATGCACGTGCGCGCGATTATCATTCAGGCTTGAGCCGTCTGCGAACCGTTTCTGCCTCCGATGCTGCGCCACACAGGACGACCCAACATACTGCAATTCTCACCAGGACCGCGCAGGCTGCCTGACCGTCATCCCCGGTCGTTATCACTTTCCTGAAAAGGGCGTCTCTTGCTCTTGAAACATAACTGCTCATCGTCTCCGGCGAACTTGCCTCCTCACGATTGTATATCTACTCACTCTGTGGCGTAACTGTAGCGACTGCGACTCTGTGGTTACATCCTTTTTTTTGCAACGTTCATCTGTCCGACCATTTCCTCTGTTTAAGAATCTTACATCTATCGTCACTGTATTTTCTCGCAATGAGCCATGTTATCGTATTTTTTTTGGTATGCCATCAGTATGCATATATACCTCACCACGTTGCGTCGAGCCTAACGCACAACCTCCCCCAAGCGCCGTCACATCTGGTTTCCCAGCGGATCGCTGCCATCACCTCATCTATTTGTCCCTCACTCACCTCCAGCTAGACTTCATTCTATAGCGAGTACTTTCAGCTATAAAAGTACATATGTAGGTCGAACTGAATATTAATCCATGATTCGAGAAAGCTAGGCATAAGTGTCTATGGAGTAAAAAGGCCGATTACGCGTGTCGTTGCGTGCAAGAAATCATGGCAGCCGTGGTATGGAATCGTCTAATATTGATCAGCAGAATAGTGCGTGGAGCTTTGAAGGGCAAGACAGAATGAAGCAAAAACAGACACACCCAAAGGAAAAAAAAACCTTGTCTGGCCCACGGCCGTGGTCAACGATTAAATAAGATGCAGCGAACTAGTTGTTCAGCGTCATTTCGCGCGTGAGCCGTCCGTTCATGCGGAGCTTCTCGCCGTAGAACCAGAGATACACGGGGAACGGGATGCCCAGAGCAATAGCCAGGCCTAGCAAACAAGGTTATCGTTCAGCAACGTGTCTCCAATCGCAGCTGTGGGCATGCCACCACGTAACACCTAAGTAGCAAATAGCTTACCTCCGAGCAACGAGTTGCCACCACCCTGCCCCAGCGCGTCGTACATCTGCGAGCCAAAGAGCGGGAAAGCAAATCCAAGCAACGAACGGAAGAATGACGCCGCGGACAGCGCGCTGGCCGCGTACGGGAACGTATCGACGAGATATAGCTGCACTGGCAGGCTGTGCGTGTGAGATAAGGGACATCAGCGACACACGTGATCGAGCACGAGTGGTGAGTTGTACCGTTGTAAGGAAAAGCGTCGGCCCAAAGAACAATAATCAGAAAACGCAAAACGACGAGTAGCATGAAACGAAAAAAAAAAACGCTACGCACAATCCAGTCATGATGCCAAACCCAAATATGCCGGAGCCAATAATGGGCATGATCCAATGCGCCCTGGCCTGCGTAGACCATCCATACCAGCTGAAACATTCAAAAAAACAAAGATGTAAGACGTCTTCCTCGGATCAGCCGCGAAGAAAAGACTCACAAAAGTCCAATGGGAACGAATATGGATGCAAAGATGAGCGCGGGAATGCGATATTCTGGCTTACCGACACCACCGTTCTTTTTGCAGAACTATGTAACAACGCAATCGCGTCAGTGTGTTTTGCGTTTAAATCAGTACCAGGTACCTCAGACTCTTATCACCCGAGAGAGAAGCCCGCGCGTGCTTACGCGGCTGGCAGTGGGTAAGATACTCACATAAAGGTATATGGTATTGGCTGCGCGTGCACCGAATAACGTGGAAATGCCGAAACCGGTGCCCAAACCTAGATATGCAAGGCCGCTGATGCTGGTATCGAAGCCGTATATACCAACGAACACGTCTGATGAAGGAAGATTCGATGGTCAGTTTGTCCTACGACATGAACAATAAGCAAAAGAAACCTACCGGAGAAGGTCGTGAACATGAGATAATAGATGCCGTATGTGCTGATTGGAGCAACGGAGACGAAGCGAGTGCACACCATGCAGCAACGGGAGAAACGAAAATTGGGGTGAGAAGTAACGGTGAAAAATAGATGACGCAACAGTTGCAGCAAGGAAGACATACAAAGCCATGTATAAACTCAGAACGAAACAAATGATACTGCCGAAGAGCATCATGAGTGGACGGATGAGGTTCGTGAACAGGATCGCGCGCTTGTTGTTGTGAATCTGCATGAAATGCGGATGCGTCTTCGCGAGGACATCCAGGTGTCCCTCGCGCTTGGCACGGCGAATACGAATAATAGGCGCGTACGTTTCATGAAGGAATGGAATACCGACAACAGACGCGAGCGCGCAGACACACCCGACAAGGATGAACAGCCACTTCACGCCGTGTACTGACAGGAAACCACCGGCGATTGGGCCAGCGACGGGACCCTACAACAGCCACCTTGTGAACTCTTGACGGACATATTTTCTCGTATAGGTGGATACGTACAATGAGAGGCCCCACGCTGTATAAGGCCATAGCGGCCGCGCGTTCGTGCGCCGCGAACAAGTCACCAATAGAACCGCCACCGATGGCGATGGGCACAGATCCTCCCAAGCCAGCTAATGCGTGCGCTCGTAAGTGCAGAGACGCCTTTCAGGCACATTCTAAGACTCACTGAAAAAACGTAGCACAATGAGAGCGCCAGTTGTCGGTGCGTACGCACAGCCAATGTTCAGAACAGCGGATACAATATTACCAACGTGGAGGAGCTATGTACATGTTAGAGGTGATCATGAGCACTCATTGGTGTCCTCGCAGGACAGACCACACAGTGGCACACACCCATGTACGCCCGTACATTTCCGATAGCGGAGCTATAAACAACGGCTAACACCAACCTATCAGATCCCAACGATAACATCCAGTACATACATAGTGGTACTAGCCAAGACTGACTTACCCCAATGGCATATCCAAGTAGGTAAACACTAAGCGTGAGTGCGAGCAACGTCTCATTTTGGATATTGTATTTAATTGCGATTTCCGGGAGACCTGGAGCCATAGTCGATGACGACAAAGGAGAGACAAAAGTGTAGAATGCGACGATGCTGACTGCGACCCACTTTCGCGCTGGAGACCAGTTGCGCGGGTTGATGGGGTCATCTTGCCAATCGTCCTCGACCTTTTCTAGCGCCTCGAGCTTCTTGTCGCTCGGAAGCGCCGACTCCTCGCGGCCTAGGGATTGGATACGGGCCAGAGAATTGCATTGGTCGCCACTTTCGAGGTCAGGCATGGATGCGAGATGGTCTGTGTGCGTGCGCGATGAAGCAGTGGACGAGATGTCTTCAGCGGGGCTCATGGCAGTACCTGGATTGCACTATGACGGTAGATGCACTGGCGCTGAGCGGACGGCAGGAAGGAGGAAGACGGCAACTTTTCATTTCGAGAAAGTCTGGATAATAAGTATCACCGGCCAAAGAGAGAGCTCTCACCATCTCACCAGGCCGATCAGCGTCGGACGTCGCCATCGTCGACCACATGACCGCGATTGGTTTTCACAATAACTGTAGGAAATTACGGAATGAACAAGAGCTGAATAAATTGGTTCTTGCTGCTCATCGACATCTCTCATCCAACACACAAGAAAAGAAAAACGCTAGTCAACCAGAAAATATTTCTACGTAATGAATTCAGTGTTCACACAATACATAAGGTATATGCATTCATATACATAGTCCACTGGGGCAGTCATGCGATCAGCATCGTACGAGGCGGCACGGTAAGAAACAGACAAGGAACAGGTGAGAGCTTATCAGTACGAGTATATGGATATGTAAATCTTGCATATGCGGGTGGAAGGATAGGAGAAACAGCTATGTATGAAAGTCACCAATGACAGTTGGCGCGCTTACGAGGAGGCTCGATGCGAGTAACGTCTTCGAAATCTCGTCGTCGCTTTCTTGAAGACACTCGGACGTGAGAAAGATGGGTCCGCGGAGAAACATTCTTCTTGTCTAATGATAGTTTGGCGTTGCGAGAAATGGCAAAATCAACATCCAGTTCCGACGCTACTCGACCATCAACACGATCCTTCGAGTCTCGTCGCTCAGGTGATGCGCAGACATCAGACGCCCGTTCACTTAGCAGAACGGGAGCCACAGCCGCACGTCTACGAGCAAGCGTCATCAATTTCAAGGAACGACGGCGAGCGCGCTTCGTAGCTCGTAGCTTCTTCTGAGCTTGCTTCCGAGTCGAGTCACCTCCTACGACCCAGAGTGAGGCACCAAGCTTATGAAAAGCCCAGTCGTTGCTGGTATAACGTGAAGTATCTATGTCAGACGACCAACCGACGCGACACTCCGGCGTCGGTCTGTAGTTGAGAGTCCAGATCGTCAGCAAAGTCGCATGAGCTATGGCCGACGGCGGGGTCTCCAGATCTGGCATGCGTATAAGAATATGGTCAGCCACCCGTCTGCGCCACGCATCTATGCGAACGACGTCGATAGTTCCCACGACATCGTCTGTAGCACCGCTGCAAGACTCGTCGAAAGCCGAAGGCGTTACACGGCAACAAGTACTCAAGCCCGCATCGTCAAAAGCACAACCTCTTGAGCTCTTGCAGGGTGCAGATTGATTGCCATCATCCGGGAGGCAATAGGAGTCGACGCTGCGAGGGTGGAGGAAAGACTTCCTTGCCGGCCCCCAATAGAATTTGTGGGGAAACGGCTTCGACCATAGCCGGTGAATACCATAGACAAGATCGAGGTGTTCACGAGCATAGCGCATACATTGCATCGAGTGAATGAGCAGCATCTCCCAATACATACCAAAGAGAACATGGGTCGGGAGTGCTGTGGTACGGACGAGCGGGAAACCCATGTACGGGTGCTCAAATCGCTCGCAGGTACCATCGTCGTAGGTGCAAAAAAGAGGAACTTGCATCTCGGGTGCGTAGAACACATATTCATAAAATGTTCTACCGTTTGCCACGACCTACATATATGACGAAAACTGAGTTGTAGAATCAACACGCAAAGTTGAGAAGCCCGACATACCTCATTGATTGACCGGCGCTTAGAGCTGACTTTGGCTCCAGAATTCGTCAAGATCAGATCTCGAATGACTCGTGCGTCGCACGAGCGTGGCACAAGGACCCATCTAATCATTTTGTTTTCTTGCTCCTGCCAGGCCATGTCTGATCGAACTGCAGCGCGAAGATGATTATACCGCACACAAAAGAAAAAAGGAGGAAGCTTTGCCTCGTAACTTTCCCCGCGCCTCGAGTGGGTCAAGTTGGCCACGATCCAACCCACTGAACCACTCAATTTGGTGGCGCTGGCGCCATTCAATGATACAACTTGATATCAGCGGACGCGATGCGACTCACCCGCGATGCATGATAGATTGGTTCTTGGATAGCAGATACTTCGACAATTTCGGGAGCCGGGGGATCAACGGTAGAGATGTTTTCAAGAAGGACGAATTTTTTTCGTGCCATCAGTCAATGCGAGAGTACGGTAGCCCCTTCGTCTTCGCGGGGAGTTTGAGGTCGCCACTGGTTAATTATATATATAAGTTGTGCGGGCCAGGCACGTGATAATTCCTCAAAGGGACATCTATGCACACGTTGGGCAAAGTGGTGTCCAATTCGCCAGCCGCCAGAATTGGACACCACTTTGCCCGAGGTGGTACAAACGACCGCTGGCAACTACACGATCATCGCACAAGCACCACTGGCAGCACGGGTACGTATCTCTTCCCTGAGTCCCTCCAATATGCAAGAAAAGAGATACTGGTCAACCAGAAAACAATCCTACACAATAAATACATACAATAAGTTACATGCGTCCATGGGCAGCAGCAGGCATGCAGTCATTGGCACAACTCCAAATGCAGTATGTTTAGGAACGGCACGAAAATGATAAAATATGGTATACGTGGGAGTAAATGGATAAGGTAATCCCGCATGAGCGGACACAGGTGTAGGGTGGACAGCTATGTATGAAAGTCACCAATGACAATTGGCGCGCTTACGAGGAGGCTCGATACGAGTAATGTCTTCGATATCTCGTTGTCGTTTTCTTGAAGTGACTTGGACGCGAGAAAAGCGGATCCGTGGGGGAGCAATCTTGTCCAATAAATGCTTGACATTGCGAGAAATCGCAACATCATCAACGTCCAGCCCCGACGTGACTCGACAGTCAACGCGATCCGTCGAGTGTCTCTGCTCAAGTGAAGCGCAGACATCAGATGCCCGTTCATTTGGCAGAACGGGGGGGATGGCTGCAGGCCTAGAAGCAAGCGCCATCGATTTCGCGGAACGGCAGCGAACGCGCTTCGTAGCTCGTAGCTTCTTCTGAGCTTGCTTCCGAGTCGAGCCACTTCCTACGACCCAGAGTGAGGTACCAAGCTTATGAATGGCCCAGTCGTTGCTAGTGTAATGTGAAGTATCTATGTCAGACGACCAACCGACGTGACACTCCGGCGTCGGTCTGTAGTTGAGAGTTCGGGTCGTCAGCATAGTCGCATCAGCTATGGTCGACGGCGGGGTCTCCAAATCTGGCATGCGTATGGGGGTATAGTCAGCCACCTGTCTGCGCCACACATCTATGCGAACGACGTCGATGATTTCCACAGCACCGTCTGTAGTATCGCTGCCAGAGTCTAAAGCGGAAGGTGCTACACGGCAACAAATCACCGAGTCTACATCCTCGAGAGCACAACTTCTTGAGCTCTTGCAGGATTGTGACTGACGGTCGTCATCCGAGTGACAATACGAGTCCACACTGCGAGGGTGGAGGAAAGACTTCCTTGCCAGCCCCCAATAGAACTTGTGTGGAAATGACTTCGACCACAGCTGGTATATATCGGTGACGAAGTGGAGGTGTACACAAGCATAGCACATGCGTCGCATTTCGCTGATGAGTATCGTCTCCAATCGCATACCGAAGAGAACGTAGGTCGGGAGTGCAGTGGTACGGACTAGTGGAAAACCTGTGTACGGGCTTTCAAAACGCTCACAGGTACCGTCATCATATGAGCAAAAAAGAGGCACGTTCATCTCGAGTGGGTAGAACACATATTCGAAGAATTTTCTACCGTTTGCCACGAACTATATGACGAACGCTAAGTCGTGGGATTGACACACAATAACAATAACCACGACATACCTTATTTGATTGATTGGCGTTTAGAGCTGACTTCAGCTCTAGAATTCGCCCAAGTCAGGTCCCGAATGACTCGTGCATCGTGTAGACAGGGTACGATAACCCATGGTTTGATTCCTTTGTCTTTCCGCCAGGGCATATCTGATCGAACTGAAGCACGAAGATGAGCACACCGCACGCAAACCAGGAAAGCAGGAAGACTTGCTTCGTAAGATCCCTTGGGCACCAAATGGGTCAAATTGGCCATGATCCAACCCACTGAACCACTCAATTTGATGGTACTGGTATCTTTCAATGATACGACTTAATATCAACAGACGCGATGCCACTCACTCGCGATGCATGATAGATTGGCTCTTGGATAGCGGATACTTCGACGATTTTGGGAGCAAGAGTATGGCACGGGTCTGAAATGGAGATGTTTTCGAGAAGAACAAACTTTTCTCGTGCCATCTTTCAACACGAGAGTACCGTAAGCACCTTTGATGTTTGGAAGTTCAGGACAAGTGTCGTGTGGGCAATTCAGGCACGTGATAATTACTCAACGCGGCCGGTTGGCACGGCCACGTGGTCCAGCCGATTTCTTCATCTGGGTGGTGACAGGCGCATCCCGGTGTATAAAAATGGTTGCTGTTGTTCAAGCGTGAGATGATTTTCTTTCTCTTTCTTTCCCCATTCCCCCATGTCCACAGATTCTTCTCCTGCCTCGAACCTGGAGTTCGTTCTGCCACACCCCTTACCGACTCTTGAAGAAGTCAATGCACGTCTCAAGGCTAGTGTTGCCGCGGTCCGGTTCAGTCCAGTTCTTTGAAAAAATTTCAGAACCTCGAACCGGACTTCGCGTTCAGTTCAGCCAAAATGCCGAACCCCAGACTGGACCCCACTGAACCAGAACCCAAGTCCGGTTCAGGTTCTGAACTGGGTTTGGACCACGAACCGCACGTGTTTTCACTGTGTATGAAAAAGATCAAGGGATTATATCAGAAAGGTAAGGGACAAGCAATTTCAACACAGAAAGTTCATACAACACTTCTCCATGATTATGGCAACGTGTGCACGTCCGTCTCAGGTGTAAAGGCACACAAAACACAGAACGTCGCGTGGAAACCCAGACCTAAGTCCTCCATGATTGTCAACAGCGGGCGCACAGGCTCGGCTTCATCGTCGTCCTGTGGCTTGAGTAGGCCAAGTCACTGAGAAAAAGAGAAGCAAGTCAGCCTGCGTTGGCTAGTATTCCTACCTTGTGCGTCAGCCGTGCATATTCAACCGCCGCAGTTTCCTGCAGTGTTTTCTCAAGGTTGTCCTGTGCTGAGAGCAGACTCTCGTCGTGCCAGGTGGTGGTTTGCACCTCATTGACATCCTTCACCCATCCGGCAGAGACCGCTTTGCCATTTTCCGGTCCAATGAGAGGTGCCAGGGCATTGAGAAGGGAGCGGAGTGCGTAGACACTAGAATTTGCTGTGAACACCTGGTCATACATATGTGAAGAGATTTACATAGACCTGTACTAAGTCATTCCATAAATCATGGCTGATTGCAAGACCATACCGTAGTCAATCATGAGGCCCATAATCGAAACACTGAAGTCAAATCTTAGAAAAGGGACGCGCGACAATTGAACTACCTGTAGTCAGTGTTGATCGCTCCATGCATGAATTCATATGCTTGCCACGCAGCGACCATTTCCACGCTGCGGCGCGCGGCCTCAAAGACAAGTGCCTTACCCATAGTGAAGTGAAATGCAGAACATACCAAAAAAAAGATTGTTCGAGCGGAAAGAAGATGCCGGAAGATGGATTGCGATGAAAATTTTTTGACTAAGTAGATGCTCGTTGAACCTGCTGTCAAGAGGGAGCTGCCGAACGATGCACGCCGTGATGCGGAGACTGACACAATGTACAACAAACTCGCCTCAAAGACCACGTGTGGCAATTAGGTTCGGACCCGTTCGGACCCGTTCGAACCAGTTCGACAAAATTTTTGTCAGGCTGAACTCCGAACCGGACTTCAGGTCCAGTTCAGGAAATATGCCGGACCTTGGACTGAACTTCCGTTCGGTCCTCTGGGTTCGGGTCCGAACCTGGGTTCAGAAAGGACCCCGGACTATACGGTCAGAGGCCGGATCCCGGCAGCGACTTTTCATGTCCGACAGGGGTGACCCGACCTAGGTAAAAATGTCCGACATTTCCTCCGGCCTTGGGGTCCCCATGCAGTTTTTGTCCGACATTGGGATCCGGCCTCTAAAAATCGGAAAAAAATCGGAAAAAATCGAAAAAAATTTCTATAACCATTCTACATGCATATGGCTGCTGTAGGGACAACTGCTAGGCTATACGAGCTCATGTGTTTAAGTAGTATCAGAATTGGCTACTGATCTCTGTCTGAACCGCTTGATCGCCTGCTCGAAGGCTCGTACTGTAGAGTAAAATGAGCAAAAACGAGTATAGTCCTGTTGTGAAATAAGAATCCCGTTGGCTGTCTTCTCCGGTAGTTTCTCCAAAACGCATAAGAGGTGGGTTGATGGCAGATGTGCATACTGGTTCGTCTGCAACAGGAATGTATCATCAGTGATTGAAGTGAAGCAGCGCGTGTTCATGGCATCATGTTCGTAAACTTGGAAGAGAATGTAGGAAAGGGCGGCAACATTTTTAGCGCTTGTTGCTGCGCCATGCTTGCCATGCTTTCCTGCACCTTTCTGGTACATGGTAACAACTGCTTACGGCACAACAATCAGAAAAGCACTTGTACTATGCACAATTTCGAGCGAAACTCACTGCGACCAATGCGAATTTTATTCGGCATGAAGACAATGCCCCAATCATCGATATTGATGTGACGAATCGCAGTTATGCCTGCAGTACCCACGAGCTGAGAGTCGGGCACCCGACATGCAGAGAATATTTGTTTTCGACGCGCAAGTGCCTATATTTATGATGAGAAAATATTTAACCACCAGAACAAAGACAAGTAACATACCTTGTTTGCATTCGCTTCAGCAGAAGCGGCAGCATTGGCGACATTACCCGACACATTCACTGATTGATTGCCAGACTGCCGCCAATGCACACTTTGACGCACGAGACCTGTTCCACCCGCTTGCACTTCACCTTCGCCTAATATTTCTCTGAAACGTTTGATGATCTCTTGACGAGCGTTGGTCGCTGATGAGCCATGATGTATTACACCTTTAGCTGTACGAACACCTGTCGCTCCCTCGCGCGTTTGGTGGCGGCGGCGGGCTTCAATAAGTGCTGCAAAATCAATTTGTTGCAATGGGCCAAGGCCAACTGTCTCCTGATCAAGGCGAAGGGGCGGGAGATTGTGTGATGCGTGCTCAAAATCGAGGCGACGGATGGCGGTGAGCATTTGCTCTTCTGTTTCTAGTGTATTGTCATCGATAAAACGTTGGCTGTTGGATTCGTTACTACAGCCTTTTTTTTTGCAGATTAGAGACATTTTAACATACACTTCAATCATTTCTTCTGCCGATATGGCAATAGCAGCACGCGTCAAGCGTTCCAGCTCTTCTTCAACCTGACGAGGACGAGACGGCGTCATGTGGTCACGAACGTATGCCTCTTCAGCATCGATCAAATCTTGCAGTTCTTGAGCATGAACGACAGCAACAGAGTCGTCAAAAAAGTCGTCATCCACTGGTTCTAAACCAACGTGATCATCAGATAAGTTGTTACTCGTTCATATTGAAAACAAACCTTACCATATTCCCAGTCTCTAGGTTCAACTTGGACATCAGTATCACGTCCGTCCATCCAGCCTTCAGGAAACCATGACTTCAATGCGGGTAGCACGAGTGGCATTGGGTTAGTGTCGGGAGGGTGAGATCCATGTCGCCGAACACGCGCACGGGTAAGTTGTGCTACGTTAATCCCTAGCATTTTGATCAATCCATCTGCCTCGCGACTAGCAGTCGCAGAAGCCTCGTAGATCTGCCAATCGTTTGGAAATGTGGACAGGGCAATGATATCGAGTTTGGCGTCATCAAAATATGTGTGCGAGTAACCGCTCGCGCGAGCTTTGGCATCAGAACTGGTAAGTTGGCGATTGACGATCGCATGTCGAATTCGGACACTGAGTTTGGGGATCATGTAGATGAAGTCGAGCATTGTGAAATCCATAACGATCTTTCGCGCTTCGCCAAAAACATGCTCGCAGGCCTCGGTAGAGTGCATCCAAGGCAGAAGTGGGTACAGGTTGTTTTCACTAGTCTCGTCGAGGGAGTCGGATGGTCTGAGGTGGTCTCTATAGATGTATAGCAACGCCAGGTATCCTTCGATAACGATACGGCAGATATCGCGCGCTTCACGGGAAAGAAAGTACAACGACAATGAATAGCCGACCTCTTCCAGATACGCCGCCCATGCATCGAGAAAGTATCGTGCACGCAATACCATAATCACTCGCTCTTCATGAAGAATTGAGCGATTCTGGTAAGCATCGACAAGTTCCCCGAAAACGAACAGATAGACAATTTCACCAATATATTCTGGATGATTGTCGGCCAAGTATTGAAGCGTATCCGCAGATGCGAGACGCTTTGCAGCCCTGTCGTCCTGCCGATCGAGCTTTTTCACGTCACGTACATATATAGGTGAGCCTGCTTCATGTGCGATATCGGAAACACGCTGATATATAGCAGTCTCATTGCCCAAGACAAGTGCACGAGCACCTGAGAACAGGTTGTTGCGGAATGTCTTAAGCGCATGCTTCGAGTCTTGGATGAGCGCAAGCGGATGGCCACATATCGAAATAATGGGGATCTCTAGGGCAGGCAGCCCTGGCACTGGGCTTGGAATCGAATAAGCCGTAGAATCGTGATCGGCCTGTTGTGCCAGAAGACGCTGAACTGCCCGCTCTGTTTCTGTACCATCGCAGGCATACGAAATGACTCTAATGCGATGGTTGTAAAGGCCATGTAGCACGGTAAGCGACATCTTCAGCAGGAACTGTGCATCTGCCTGTTGGTTTGGTAGAGCGACAGCCGCAATGACAATGGGTGGTATTTTCGGACAGTCGACGACCGTCGCTATGAAAAGTCGCATCTAATGACCGAGTAAGTACTGTATATTACCATTAAGGAATCAACTGAATAATACCTTCGTAGACGGGTCAATCGATTTGTCCGCTAGTAAGCGCTCAAGTTCTTCTGGATTCTGCACACGTACGGGGCCCTCTGCAGCACCCACCAGAAAGTACGCATCCTCTTTCGCATCGAAGTACATACGAAGTTGACTGAAAAGCTTCGTGTCATCCACTTGGAGGCACACAGGTTTGTCGAGACAGCCCAACAATTCCAAATGCGATTTGACGCGCTCAAAAGTCTCGGGAGAGATGGTCATAGGGAATTTGGGTTCGCGCGATTGCTTTATACTGATAACGGTACTCAATTTTTCTAAGCAAGCGCGAGCCAAAGCTGGACGTACCGAAAACTACGCTGTGTTCGCATGGGGAAGTGTTGTCGAAGAACCGCCGCTGTCGATGGGCTCTGGATCTGGATGACCTGAGCGACAAGATCCCACTCCGGTGAGTGTTTGAAGTTCTGCATCCCTTTCCCACGTTCTTTGCGCTCAAGCTGTGAAACCATGCCCTTGACCAGACCATTGAAGACAGCGAGATTGGTGTATTTTCCAGAGATAACCCCAAGTGCGTAACGAAGGTAAGGACTCCGCTTCCCATCGGGGTTTTCAAAGATATCATAGAGTTCTTCGCACTTGAGATATATCTCGGAAAGCGCAGTCGAGCGGAGACGACGATTAGTGAATTTCCAAGTCGATTTCGAAGGTTTTTCCCGTCGAAGTGCGTTTTGAAACTTCTTCGAGTGTCCAACAGAGGTACAGGCAAAACACGGCTTCCATGGATCGGAAATAGGATCGTACTTCATCATGCCTTGACACGTAGTCGCATAAACGCACATACTCTCGTGGTCATTCCGCCATGTCCACGAGTGTCGTTGAGCGGTGTAGACAGTCTTCTGCTGATCTTTTGTCAGATCGCTCCACAAGGACACCTCGGGAAAGAGCTGATCATGTAGGACGCCTTGAGACACACCACCAGCGCCACTAACCATCGTTCGAGACAGATAGTGAGGAATGCGTGAGTAGAGCTTCGTTGTAAGTCCAGGGCAAGGACGCGTTTCGCTGTTCTTTATGATCTGCGACGACTTCAGACTGAGCAACGAAGTCATAGGACGTGTTTTTGCCGCGGGGTGAAGCTTCCATTGACCAACAACCGGCTTTGCAGCGCCAGGACGAGCCTTACAAGTCATTAGATGCTCATCCCATCGGCCAGTGGAGCCTATAGTTTTCACGGTAACCTGTCGCTTGCATAACGAATGGATGGCGCAGCGGGGATTGTCGTCAACAAATCGAACATCTGGGTCTTTTTCTTTCAACGTCGCTCGCCACGCGTCGACCTTCTTCAAGTCAGACGGCTTCATCTCGTAAGTGCCCGCCGCCAGCTGTGCACGCTGTTCACGTTCGTACGTTGCTGATCGACTCTTTCCAACAGTACTGGAACGTTTTGAGCGCTTTGAGGGGCCAGCGCTAATCTTGGAAGCAGGCGAATCGATCGAGACACGTTCTGCCACACTCTTCGACCTGGTACGTTTTGTTCCCGCCTCGCTACGATGCACAGGGGATGAACTAGAGACAGAGCATTTGCCAGGAGGCTGGAAAAAGCTGAGAATCTTCGTCTGCGCCATTTTTAGCATCGAAGTGCCTTTGGGACGTGAAGACGGTGCGGTGTCGGCTGGCAGTGGTGAGGATTGATGCTCGGACTGAGAGAGGCAGTCGTCGTCGAGAAACTCTTCGCCAGACACAGGATCAGGTTCGGATATGAATGCCGACTCGTCGTCAGACCCGGTTTCGCTCGGTGCGCGGGAGCTTGAGGATGGGCTATGGATGGACGGCGGTGCAGACGAGGATGGCTCGGAAGCGGGCTCCAAGTCAGGATGAAGAAGATTGGACAACAGTGGACGAACAACGGATGGTGCCAAAGCGCCAATACTCGGTATGTCTGGCACAATTTCGTTATCGGTGAAATTGTGGTCTAGTGTAGATATGGGCTCTGCCGCTGGTTCCACACCCAATATCATCTGAAACAAATGAACGTGAGTCCTTCATTTCTTCCAAGCACTATATAAACTGACCTGCGGTTTTATCCTGTCACTATCAATGCCACGACACAACTGAGAGAACCTTGTGAACAGCTTCGCGCGGTGGATGACACTTTCTGGTTGCGTCCAAAGCTCAGACTTCGGTAGGTCGAATAGCTTGCATCGTAACGTGTTTTGACAACAGATCGCACAGCTCACACCATCGTTCTGCTTGCCATGCATGATACCATTGTCAACAATTTTGAATTGCACGCCGCCGCCGAGACTTTTGAGCCATCGTCTCAAAGATGACATGAATTGTGCGGGCGGACGACACACATGCGCAAGTGAGTCACCTATATCCAAGCGTCATTAATATGCTCATGCGAAGTGATCATGAGTTGGATTTACCATATGTAATATATTGTTCTTGGAGATTGACTCCAGCGACGATCCAGTGGTTGTTACGAACGTGAACGGGAAACAACATCCATTCGTACTGTCCCTCGGCAAGCTTTTGTGCATACTTCTGCAGTAATTGCGAAGGTACGGGATCATCGGGTGAGAACACAGAAACCAGGTTAGCGAAAACCAGGGAGCCAACGAGAAAGCGGTTGCGACGACTTGGATCGTTTGCAACTTGTATGGCAAGCTCTTTCGTCATCATATCAATGTGTGCACTGCTCAACCACTTCGTTCCGAGGAATGCAGCGAGTTCGGCACTGGAAGTAGCGTGTTGAAATGTGTTCGGAGCATCCCACGCCAGGTAGTCGAGTTCCTTGCTCGCAGCATGCAGAGCTTCGATTGCGTCGGAATGTGTAGTTTTCCCAAGCTGGTTGGTAAGCCACCGCACGCTCTGGATCCATTCGGTCTGCTTGACTTTAGCATCAGCTATCCGACGCCAAAAGAGCAAGACCCAGAATGGATATCGATCCTGAGGAGTGGTGCCATCGCCGGCATAACGCCAGTCAATTAGCGACTTCTTGCCATCGAACCAGGCTTGGCCGAGCGCATTGTCAAGTTGCTGTAAGTCAGGATTGCTTGGTATAGGACGCGATAAGAGTACTTTTAGATGGACATTAGGCTTCGAACTACTGAAGCATTGTGCGGCATCGATGGTGAGGTAATCGGTGGTGTGTTTTTTCGGCAGCAGAGCCTCGACAAACTGGCGGACGGGTAAGGAAGGATGTGGGAGATATGTGTCGACGAAGCCTTGGGGAATTTCTAGTAGTTTTCTCTTGGCCTGTGAGATGAACTCCGGCACGTTGCTGGTAGGATAAATTTTTCCAACACCAATATAGTCTTTTTCTTTAAAAAGTGGGACAGGCCCATCATCAAAAACAATAGGCTCTCCTGCAGTGTCTCCCATTGCCATGTCTGAGTATCAGAAGGATTAAGACAGAGAGAACGGGTGCAAAATGTCGAATCAATGGCATCCGCCCCAGCGCCCCCTGAGCCTCCAACAGCGCTATCGCCGCGGCTTTGTAGAGCGGCGGTGACTGCATGATTCATGAAAAACCGACTTTCAGATATGAAAACCTGCCTACAACAAGACTCGAACGCAAGACTACAATAAACAATACATACACAAACCACTGGACTACTTACGACATGTAACTCAGTGGACCTCCCCTCATGTGTCATGTCCGACTGGGGATCCGGCCTCATGGTCAGACCCTATCCATGTCCGACCCATGGATCCGGCCTTCCGAGCACGATGGCCCAAATGTCCGACAAAAAATCCGGCCTGCGGCGCCGTTGACCCCAGTTTGTGTCCGACATGGGATCCGGCCTCTGACCGTATAGTCCGGGGTCCTGTTCAGACACTGGAACACGGCAATGCACGACTCAAGGCGATTGTCCGCAATTATGAGTATTGGACCAACGTCAAACACCATATACAACAAAGCTCGAAGACTGCGGCGGTCACCCAGAATCCCGACTCGAATACTTTGCTACAAGTCCCCCAGTCGCACAACCCATTGATTGATCATGAAGGTGCCAGTGACGACGCTCCAGATGACTCGGATGGAGTACCTCCAAATGACAATTCCAACGAGTCGAAGTCTGCAAAGAAGGATAGCCCGATCCTATATCGGCTTGACGACTTCAAGCGGCCACTTAGAACAGTGCAATACAAAACGCCTCTAGGGCGTGCTGTCGGAAAGCTGCCAAGCAAGGGTCGACAAAGCCTTGCCTGTGTCAACATCACTGGGATGCGCTGCAGTGTTACTAATGCCGCTGGCCCTGCTGGCATCCAGGCAGCACATATAATCGGGAGTGCAACACCCGATGGCGACGTGAGTATCTGCTCTGTCCAGTCCCTTTCAAATGTAGTACTCCATGATACTAACTTTTGCATTCCAGATTTCCAATATGGAAGGTATACTGGGTATCGTGGAAGGCGGGTTTAAGCTCAATACAGTACTGTTACGAACGTAACTTCACAGGGTTTGGACCGTAACGCGGTCCGTCGGAGGTTCACAAGTTCATGGCCTTGTCGAGATGCCTTACTATGGCTCTGTTACCAGTTGTCCAGCCGCTCCATGAGTTGTTTGACAAGCTTCTCATCATCATTGTTCCCTCGTTGCGGGAGTTGAAAGACATGATACGAACTTTCAGAGATACATTGGACAAACGCGGGAACGCAGACATCCAATTGGCAGGGTCCCTGCTTGCCACAATTCCTGTGAGTGGGCGTGTACAAGTGGTTAATGGTCCTAATGCCAACCTTTGCTAGCCCGCCTTGCATGGTCATGTATACGAGTATTCCTTTCTACCTTTGGATGCTCCTGATCACGTTCACGATTGGCACAAGTTAGTCGGGCGATATCGTTTAGAGCCAGACCCAATTGAGGAAATCAGACAGGCCAAAGCTATCGCTGACAAGGACAAACGCCGCAGTCACATTGCGCATTGTCGTTGCCGTGGATACAGAACTGTGTCGCCGCTTGAACTGGATCACATCTGCCTGTTCAATGACCCCGTCCCTATGCTCTCGCAAGCGATACCTGCTTTGTTCGCGCTCGACGCCGCGAGGAAGGTGCATCACTTGGAACAGGCTCACAGGGATCGTAATTTGCTATCGGAGATCAGAACACGATACAACAAACATTCTACGTACGCAGAAGACATCGTCCAGGCTCTCTTACTATTGCGTGAGATATATGCTCTCATAGAGAGAGCTGAGAGTCGTGAAGACCCCTCGAACGATGTCTCTCAACTACAAAGGCGCCGCAATCCTCCTCGTGACGCCAGACCCGATCCAAGCGTCTTAGAGGAGGACCACTCCAGTGACATCGACCTGGACGACGACGACTATGCGCTCTACCTAGACGAGCCCGACGATCACCTGCAAGCTCCTGAGACGGAGAGCCCCATCGCTGTTCCTGGCACTCACGATGGTGGACCAAAACCACATGCCCGGGGTGCAGCATTTTCCAGTAGTCTCAGTCCGTTGTCTAGCACTTCGTCGGATGAGGATGGTCACGACATCCAACCAGCACCGTCAACCCCAATGCCGGCTAGATTTGAGGCAGGGTCACGCGATCTGTCCTCTTCACCTTCCATATTGTCTCTGCCGACCGAGAACAGATTGACACCGTCAGACGAGCCAAGAGGCGGCTTCGGGAATCCCACTTCCAGCTTCACTGCAGGCCTCCAAGCGCCAATAGACCAACCCAACTTTGACGCTCCTAGTTCAGACCGCAACAGCGCCAGCCCTCCCGCTCACCCTGGCAGTCCTTCAACCACGTATTCTGCCCCCTATCGTGCTCAACATGACGACAACGCTGACGGATACGACGCGCTTGGTGGTCCCAGCACTGGAGATGCGGTGACTGTGTGGTCTGATCACGCAGCTGGGAAGCGGCGGCGCGAGTTCACCCCTGACTCGGACTCGGACATTGCTCGTGAACTTGAAGCACCGACGCGGACTCCTTCACCCAGATCGGACTTACCCGCACTGAAGAAGACGAAACTGGAGTGATTTAAAGAGTGTATACGTGGTGAGGTCTGATGTGTCGTTGCCTTCCCTCTCCGTTGGCCCCACGCTTTTTCTCGAACGTGTGTCGCTGCTGGTCAGCGATCCCTCAGCAACGCTGGTCCGTGCTCAGCAACTGGTTTGCTATTTCTCTCTCTCTCTCTCTCTCTCTCTCTCACCCACATAGTACTACTCCCTCCGGCTCTTTCAATAATTTTACCTTCAGCGATCTGCCCCTTCTTTGCTCCTTCTCACGCTCTTTTCCCTCATAAGCTTCTCACTGTCTCACGTTCTCAATACGAATAGCTAACGTTACACACTCTTCCATAAGCTACTACCTTCTAATGCCCCAAGCTCTCATTTCGCCTGTCACATGTATCCCAACGCCTCTTTTCTCTCGTTATTTTCCCTTCGGTTTCTGTCTTTTAAGTCTAGTACCCATTCTTCCTGACATCGATATCATGTAGTCGCTCCTTCAACATCTTCTGCTACATTTCTTCATTTTGCATATACCCTCTGAATATGTAGAACATTTTGTCTGTCAATACCAATTTATGTAGCAGTAACCACTGTCCTGTATCTCGTACTGCTCCATTGGACGAAATGCCACACTCATTTCCTAATCGTTTCCTGAGGATCGCGCGCAAGATAATGATACTACTACACCGTAGTTCGCGTTCTCGAACCCGTGCATTTCACATCTGCAATGACAATTGCTTCGACATCTCCTCCATCGCTACAAGCACCGCATCGTCAGCATTCGGCAGCCTACAAGTTGCAGACTCAGCGACGCTCCAGCGAACGTCGCAGGCGAATCTGATCCGTTGGTGCGGTCAGCGAAACGTACCAGAGAAAAAAAGGGTAGATGGTGGTGTACGAACAATCACTCCTGTTCTCTGCATCCTCTTCGCTCAAAGGCTCTACCTTGAGGTACTCTTCTCCGGTATCGACTCGGAGCTGAGGATCCGCGAATAGGTCGGTCGGAAACACCAAGTTATCTTCGAAATGCTGACGTGCTTGTTCTTGAAGCTTGCTTGAGGGAAAAGCTCGACACCCTTCCGATCATGAACTTGTAAGTTCCACTGATCGATACCAGGAATAGGCACTCCCGTCGGATTGTATAGGACATCGAATTGACGAGGTAGGCAAAACTGCGCGCGAAAGGGCGGGATTTTTGTTCGAAATCAGATAGCGGACGGCTTCCGCCACACGATGAGGCTGTCATTTGCCTCGCCAGCGGCTCAAGGAAATCGAGGTTATAATAAGTGGATCTAGAGAGCGAGGAATCGGTACCAGCGGGGCCACGGCAAGAAAGCAGAATGTAGATGATGTGATCTTACCTTGACGAGTTTCTGAAGGATGAAGTTTCCATAGGTGTAGATGGGATCCATCGTAAAGACGTCCCAAGGTTCGATGGCCCCAGGCCATGCTGGGACTTCTATGTGGCGCAGGCCGATCTGCGGGAACCACACCGCATATGGGTCTCGACCAGTGAACGATGGAAACGTTACAGCACTGCCAAAATCCGGAGATACCAGTCAACCAGAAGACAATCCTACACAAAAAATGCTTGCAATAAGTTACATGCGTTCGTGGGCAGCAGCAGTTACGCAGTCAATGGCACAATTACCAACTTGAACGTAGGGGAACGGCGCGAAAAGAATACTAGTAAGTGTCAGAGTTACACACGGCCAGATATGGAAGTCCTGCATGAGCGGACGAAAGACAGCTATACATAAAAATCACCCACGACAGTTGGGACGCTTACCAGGACGCTCGACGCAAGCAATGTCTTCGATATCTCGTCGTCGTTTTATTTGAGCCACATGAACGCGAGAAGGGGGAGCCCGCGGGGGAATCTTCTTGTACAATAAATGTTTGACATTGCGAGAAACCATAACATCATAGGCATCCAGCCCCGAACCCGAAAGTATTCGACCGTCAACGCAATCCGTCGAGTCTCGCCGTCAGGTGAAGCGCAGATAAGTTATTTGATGCCCATTCATATTCAATTCAATTTGGCGGAACGGCTGCCGGCAGCAGGTGCACTTTGTAGCTTGTGACTTCTTCCGAACTTGCCTCCCCGTTGAGTCGCCTCCCACGACACCAAGCTTATGAAAAGCCCAGTCGTTGCTGTGCATGAAGTCGATGAGACACCAATGCCTCAATTCGTAGGTTGCCGCCGACGTCGCATCAGCGCTTCAGCTACTGACTCGGACAAAGCAATCCTTTGCACAGTGGATTGTAGGATCTTGTATTGGACGAAACGCCACATTCATTTCTCGATTGTCGGGAGAGTACAAAATGAAGTCCGTGTCACCGACTCGGACCTCGGATTGTTCATGATGGAATCAGGATGTCGTCGACGTTCTTTTTTATTGGAGGCACGCGAAGTCAGCCCGGTTCTGGTTCCTGACGGACCGTCCGCATCCAATGAGAGGTGCGTTGCACCAAGAACGACGTCTCATGAGCCTTAACAATGTGCTTTTGCAAGACGACAACGGCAGCAAAGCCTGCACGGCCCGCTGCGACAACGAGCAAGAAGACTGCGGCCAGAGCCTAAATATAAGTGTTCCATGCGAGAGCGAGAGCACCAGATCTTGCTTCCGGTCGTCTGACTATCTTCAAGATGTCTACCTCTCGCTTAGAAGAGTCTATATTTATCTCAGAAATGCCTTTCACGTTCAAGGGAGCCCGAGATGGAAGTTCTGGGAGTTGTCCGGACGACGCTGCGAGCAGTGGTGCGGTGCGATGGCACGTTCTTACCGTTAGAACCCGACCGTCTAAGTCTGCTGGACTTTTCGGCCTTGATTATTGTTAAGAGGTAGGTCTCGCATCCCGGTATGGCGGCACGACGCAACAAAGCACGTTGGACATGAGAGTGTGCCATGCGAACGGCGGATGCATGCCCTAGTGACTACTAGCTCTCGTCTCTGAAGTCCGAGATTCTAGCTTTCTATCTCAGCGATATAAAATGAGGACCAATAAACTCATCCCCATTTCTTTCTCATTGGTCTATTTCCAAACAATGTTCTCCTCTTTTTTGGCTATATTGGCCATAGGTGCCGTTGTGTCGGCGACTCCGACACCTACGATCGAGAAACGGGCGAGTTGCACCATTACAGCGTACACCGACTTCGCCAGTGTCTCGTCTTGCTCAACGGTGACGATTGAGGCGCTCACGGTGCCCTCGGGAGGTATGTATTAGCTTCTCCGGCGCCAGGACTGCACTTAGTTTCTGTACCACTCCGAATAGCAACTGCGACCATGAGTGTGAGTATTGAGTTTGGGTTGCCATGAGTGCTCACTCATCGTTTCGTATAGCCTGCAGCCAGCGCCACTGTCGAACTTCAAGGGGATATCACTTTTGCATACACTGATTGTACGTTTTTCTCTTCGATTTTGCGCATGCATCGTATTTCACACAACACGCCAGCCGATGGCCCCTTGCTTACCTTTGAAGGCACCGATATTACTTTCGTCGGCAACGGCTACACTATCGACGTAAGAATACTCCCTCTATGTGTTGAGCCATTGGTAAAATTCTGGTCCGTTTTAGGGTAATGGCGCAGATTATTGGGATGGTGAAGGGACCGACGGTGGTGTCGCTAAGCCACATCCCCTCCTCAAGTAAGTATGGACGTGCCTCTTAGTTTACTCCTTTAAATCACCTGGTTGTCGCAGATTTGACGGTTCTGGCACCTATTCGGATTTCACCGTAAGTCTCCTGAAGCTTGTCAAATCCCTGCACACCAATACATGTCACGTACTAAATTTCGGCTCATAGGTCTTGAACACACCCGCTCAAGCGATTTCTGTCGGTGGTAGCAGCCTTACATTCGACAGTATCACGGTCGATGACAGTGCTGGAGACACCGATGATTTGGGTGCCAATACCGACGTACGTCAAGAAATATGTTTAGATATTTTTTGCTCTGATCAGTTGATTGGTTCGACAGGGCTTTGACGTGTCGGCCGACGACATCACCATCAAGAACTGTGTCGTCAAGAATCAGGACGACTGCCTCGCTATCAATGACGGGACTAACATTGTGTATGCTATTTTCAGTTCTTTTCTCTCTGAAGATGGTCTAAGTAATCAATAGTTTTGAAGACAACACATGCTCTGGCGGTCATGGCATGTCCATCGGTTCGATCGCCAGCGACAAGACCGTCAGCAGTGTCACCATCAGTGGCAATACTGTAACGGATTCTATGTACGGTATTCGAATTAAGGCCGATTCCGATGCGACGGACGCTTCGGTATCCGGTGTCACGTACTCGGGGTGCGTTCCATGGTATATCTGTTTGTCGTTGTCTGAGCACCGAGCTCTCTCTTTCTCCGCAGCAACACCATCTCCGGCATCACCTACTACGGTGTTCTTCTTACCCAGTCCTACCCGGATAATTTCGGCACCCCTGGCACTGGATGCTTATTCTCGTGAGATCCGTCATGCAATTTTTCCGTTCCAGGAAATGAATATCTCTCTCTCCGCAGCGACATCAATTTCACTGGAGATGAGACTAGTATAACGTGGGTGACTGCTTTTTTACCCCGAGTTTCCAGTCATTTTATTGTTAAAATGCGTACAGCGTCGAATCAGGTGCTTATCGCCTTGCTATTGATTGTGGTGACTGCACTGGCACTTGGGACTTCGACGAGCTCTACATCACTGGCGGCGACGCCGGCACGATCGATAGCGACGATGCTACGGTGAGTACAAGGAAGGTCTGTGTCTGATATAGCAAATGCTCAATACAACATGGATCCAGATCTCCGGTGGAACGTACTAATCTAACAATGCCAAAATGGGGTTTTCTTGGTCGATAATAGGAAGTATTGCGTGTTTTTGTATAAATAATGGAATGAAAGGTGTATGTGCATACCCGCATGAATGCAGCAGATGTCTATGGCAATGTTGCGGTCATTATTCCAATTATTTCCAGTGAATTGTGCCAGCAGAAAACGTATGTTATCCTATCTCAAAACATAAAACGTCGCTCGCATCTTCGTTGCCTGGTGTTGCCGCTCCGACATGAGCTCGAGCCCAGTATATGTACAACATCTATTTATATACAGAAGACCTCCACCCGATCAGCAATGAGATTTAGCCTTTTAGGTATCAACAGAACATGCTGCTCGACCAGGCGGAATAACGACGACACTAACAGGAGCACGATGACAGCGAAGACAGCCTCAGACCAATTAAGCACTAGAGATGGCATAGAACGTCGACTACGTCTTGGAGTCGGTCACGCAAAGAAAGATGCGAACAGCACCAATACCAATCGAATTCGTACAGTTTGACGCCCACATATCCGCTGGCAAAAGCCCGTTCTCCAAGTAGTGTGAATGACTGTGACGCTGATGAACACGCATCATCGTACAAGACGGAAGAGAACCCTCAGAATGTGCTCGAAAGGACTTATAAATCCACATATTCACAAGGTATGATAATTTATGTGCATGATAAAACTCGACAGTCAGTCGTACACTGTCTCCGGTATCAGAATCACAGTGACAACTCCACAAAAGCCACGCACCGTGCACAATAGCTGAAGAAAAACAGTAAAATCCGTCCTACAAAAAAAGCAAATCGACACAACGACATACCATAAAATAGAGTCCACACGAGCACAAATGTGAAGGCATTATCCTTCCCAGGATTGACGAGGGCAATCGTGTTACCCAAGATGTATTTGTACGGCCTGCCCTTACAGTTGATGAAATATATGGAGAGCGAAGTGAGGATTGTCGACAGCGCGAACAGGCCGAAGCCTGCCCAGTTTTCGAGGCCGAGAATGCCGGTAACAGCGCCGGCGAGGCATGCTGTCAGAAATTTGACAGAACTTAACGACGAGTATGTCGACATGAGATTGGGCTGATAGACGAGTTGCGCGGTGGCATCAGGACTCGACGGGGACGACATGGTGGTGAGAAACAGCTGGACGGCCGCCACGTTCATTTGACGTTCAAATTGAGTGGACGCGATCACGTGGCGCACAATCGCGATCGAGAGCATCTCCATTCGTATGGAATTTGCATGCATTGCCCAGGGGTACACAATACAAAATGGGATACAGGAATTAAGCGTATTCTGAATACATATCACAGCTAGCATCTGATACGAAGTAATAGGATGCCTCGTGCCTCATCGCAGGTGGAATGTAGTCGGGAAGCGATGTCCCTGAAAAAAAAAAGTCAATGCAAAAGACATACCCATAACGCAAAAAGAACGCACAGCACGACAAATAAATTTCAACGTCATCAAACCGCGCCTTTTTCCCTTGTGCGTAGAACTGATCGTGTGTTGCTGACAGTCTCAACGTATGCAACATAGGGAACGCCACTCGCACCGCTTCAGTGGAAGACATAAGCTGATCACATACGACGCTACGCAAATATTCAGAAAAACCGTGCGTAAATAGGGAAAGAGTGTGGAGTTTCGTGAAGGGAGAGTTAGTGTGCGCTGCGAGGCGTAGTACCAGTGTAGCAAGAGAATCGCTCGCTACGTGTGGAGGGTGGTTCCGTTCCGTCCTGTTGACGAGCTCCAACTTGTGCACGTTCCGTGCTACCGCAGACACACTTTCGCATGTTACATCGATTGCGGCTTCTGCGACAACACCCTTCAGCACAAATACGGCATTCCGAATAGGTGTGCGTGCTGCCAGGCTGCGCAAGCTTTTAGCGGTGTCAGCGTGGTTTGAGAGAACAAGGGCTAGCGTATAGAGGCAAGGTGCCGTTAGCGCGTCGATAAAAGCACACATAACGGACGGCGGGAGGTCCAAGTACAGGGTACTGAGAAAAGGGAGCTCGATCGGCACGACGACGTCTGCGGGAAAGAACGCATCGGCCTCCGGGTTCATTATCAACGCAAGCGTTCGCAAGTCGCACTGTGGAATGCGGTACAACCAATCATGCCAAGTACTTCCGTCAACGACAGCAACTACCGTTTGGAGTTGCGACCAAGGAAGCTCTAGCGCACGGGGAGAGAACGGGAAAAAGGCGAACAGATTCGCCAATTGCGGGGCCAATGCGAAGAGACGGGTGTCCAGCTGACTGCGTTGATCGCTATTGAAAGAGAGGAGAATGAGGTTCTGAAGCAATGGAAGGCTCTGATTACGCAAGAGCGAAACGGAGCCATCACTGTCATCTATGAAAAAACGCGCCGTGACCCACGGGCATCGGTCGGAATGCCCGAGGAGCAGCTGCTCAGCTGCCTGCTTAGAGAATATGTTGGCGGAAATACTGATGGGGCGCGGTGCTAGAGTGGCCAGATACATTTCGACGACGGATGGGTCACAATACCGATGAGCTGACTCAAAGCCGGGGTAAATGCGCGCAGAGAGACAGAGCTCCCGCCAGTAGCGACAGACGTAGGGGACCGCGAACAGGGATGGATGGCCGAACGGGCAGTGCCGGACGGATCGTTGGTCGTATTCAACGAATTCGTAGCGTTTGGTTGAATACGCGAGGAGGACGATAATGAGAAGAATCTCCACGGGTAGACGATGGATCGGGCGGCTGCGAAGGTACACGCCAACGTCGTCTGCAACCTTTTTTGCTTGTACGCGCTGGGCCTTCAACCGCTCCATAGCCTTGCACAGGCGATTCATCTCAGCCCTGCACTGAGCAATAGTGACATCGTAATTCTGGATCTCGTCCCTCACATCTCGCAGATGTTGCGTGAGCTGAACACGAGAGGATGGAGTCGATTCGCTGTACCAGTCAGCGATGAGTGTTTGTGAACTGGGACTGGAAGGGTACTCGACAGATAGCATGAGGAAAATTTCTGTGTGGTGATGAAGCTGACTACCAACCATCCCCTCTCCATTCCATCCACTTATGTACTGGAGAGGATTGCGCCATGATGGTCGTCTCGACCGGTAACTTCTAGCGCGTCGAGCAGCTTGTGTTCAGGGGCAGACTTGCCTACACGGCCGGGTGTTTCACATACGACAAAAGTATGGCGGTCGCAAGTATTGGGACGGTACCGCACGGTCCGCGCACGGTAGCCGGCCCGTGACAAAAGAAGCCAGATGACTCATTGTGCGTAAGAGCTGATTCAGGTCAATGATCCGGACGCGGAAGTTGATCGATCATCAACACCTAGACCAAAAAAATTACGGACCGACGGCAAGAACAAACAAAGCTTTGACAACAGCAACGCACATGTTGACTTCGAAAAATGCAACGCCAGCTCCTCGTTGGGAGAAACATTTAGGAAAGGCAGCCATTAATCTCACTGGGATCTTCATCAAATAGTACATTGTGTCTTCCTAAACTTCTAAATCATTACAACATCAACGACATTATTTTTTTTCTTCGCCTACATTCGTTTGTCTACGACGGGATATAACCCTTAACAATGGCAATCTCGGCGTTGATGATGCTGCTTGTCGCGGCGCCGATGGAGACGTTATTGGCGAGGACCACGAACTTGATGTCGAGGACGGGGCACTGGCGTACACGACCAACGGAGACACCCGCACCATCCTGGTAATAGCGATCGAGACGGGGCTGAGGCCGGTCCGGCTCCTCGTGGACAACGATAGCGCGTCGGGGAGCAGACGGACAGCCAAGGGACTGGGCCATCGGCGTGAAGGCAGCCAGAGCCTCGCGGACCTGCTGAGGGCTGGGCGGAGGACGGCGCGTAAATCGCACAGAAACGCACTCGGTGTGACCGTCGATCACCGGAACACGGTTGCACGAGGCGGACACTCGCAGAGGGTACTGCGCGTGCATGTCAAACGCCTTCAAACCGTCGTCGCCCTGAGAGATACCGCCAAGGATCTTGAGCGTTTCCCATTCCATCTTCTCCTCCTCGCCACCGATATATGGCACAACGTTGTCCATAATATCCAAGGATGGAACACCTGGGTAGCCAGCGCCGGAGATCGCCTGCATCGTGGTGACTAGCACAGACTCAATCGGGCCGAACGCACGCTCGAGCGCAGAGAGGGGAATGACGTAGCCAGTCGTGGAGCAGTTGGCGTTGGTAACGATGAAGCCCTTCTTGAGAGGTGGACAATGGAGGGAACGTTGTTGAGGTATCATGGAGAGATGGGAAGCATTAACGAGGGGGACGACGAGGGGAACATCAGGATGTCTCCGGTAGTTTTTTGCGTTGGAGAAGATGATAAGCTCTGCTGCTCTGAAGGCACCCTCTGCGGAAGAAGTTCAGAAAGAGATCGAAAGTATTCACAGCCGAGCAATGCCCACCAATGTCGCCCGCAACGTCTGCATCAAGCCCAGAGAAGACGATGATACAGTCGGCGAAGTGTTCTGGCTTGCACTCGTGCACGATCATATCCCGCACGACAGCAGGAATGGGCGTAGTCTGTTTCCATGCCGCCGCTTTCGAATACTGCTTTCCCGCCGAACGGGGCGACGCGCCCAAAGCGTGGATGACAAACCAAGGATGCTCCGCGAGCAGGGTGATGAATCTTTGGCCGACGGTGCCCGTTGCACCGAGGACTCCGACCTTGATCTGCTTTCCTTCAGACTGCATGTGATGTCGTGGATACTTCGACATGAGAGGGCTTTGAGGAAACTCGGAAGAGTCGCGAACCTGCTGCCGTGGTGGAGCAACCGTGGACATGGCGTCCAACTGTTTTGTGCTCCGCGACAGACCAAGTCAAAGTTGAAACTACGAAATGACTCCAGAAGGACTCATGTACCCTTGGGTCCATCTGCCGAACCTGCCACCACGCCGGTCACTCCGCGGTGTTCACACGGTGGCCGCACACGTGGCAGAACGGGGAAGTGTCAATAATTACATTTGTGTGAGCTTGTTTGGCTATCTGTAGTCCAACGTCCAACATCTGCAAGGTGCGTGACGAAGACAAGACGTAAGTACAACTTGGACTGACCCGCGGCGTTTGAAGCCTTAGAAATTTCCAGATTTGGTGTGAATCACCATATATGTATGCTACGCAATGACTCACCAATTCAGAATTAACTGAACTCTCTCCAAAGCACTGACTCGGAGCGAGCGACTGCTTTCCGTGATCAATTGCGTCTTCTCCGATAACGAATAGACGGTAATTGGGAGTTCTAGGTCACATGGAAGCTCAAGCGCTAGCGCTCATCATGTTTAAGTTCAATTGCGGTTGAGACTCGACCCGGAGAGTGTCAGAGACATCTTTGCCACAATGATAATTTCGCCGTTCTCCGAAATGTACTGCCCGGGTGTTGACTATATTCAAAGTCTTCCACGTATATGAAGGCGTTGAAGGCCGTGCTGCGCGACTCAGCAGGCGAAGTTGAAGGCCGACGTTGCATCGATCTCTGCAGGATGGCCGTTGTGGTGCACTTGCCCTTCCGAGGTTTGGGTGTCAAAGAGTCAAAAGCGCTGGCGAGTGTTCGTTTGCTATTCCCCCACTTTCCACCACATTCGTTTGCCGATAGTCGGGAGTCCTTCTGCCTTAGCTTCACCGCTATCAGCTAAGCGTTATCGAAGTTGTGTTAAACCATCACCCAGTGTTATCTACAGCCTCTTTCGACGCTTGTCTTGTGTGTCAATCCTTCCGCGATTATCGCGGAGACCCTTGGAGGTATAGCGGCTTTCGAGACCGTCTTATCTTCTAGACATTCATTCGTTCAATCATCTGCGTGTTGAACTCCATCGATTCATCGCTGACACCGTCATGTGGTCCTGGTGCGGATATCAGAAGTATGGCGCGGATACGTATATAAGAGGGGCATACCTTTCTCCTCAGTCCATTCAGTACCTCGCACGTTGGCTGAGGTGAGATCCATCCTAACATACCTTCCTCTCATACTAACATAAACATCCGGATACAACACCCTTACGGCGGTTTAGACCGTTTAGGATTCACAACCGTACTGTGCTCGTCTCGCAGTGAAACACTTTCAGCCCAGGACACCCATGGCTCCCCAGGACCGTGTTGACTGGCCTCAAGTTGCCTATGATGCCCGCAAATCCGTCATCGATGCCATCCCCGCCGAATGGCGTGTCCAGACGACTTATCCTCCAGGGTCGAACGTCCTATCTGCTGCGAAAGATGCCGGTTTCATGTCCGAAGAGGAGTTGCAGATCACCGACTTCTCCACTGATGCCACTGCGGTGAGTGTTTTGTTTGTGTACTCCAGGATTATCTTTCTGTTCCGATGCAAACTTGCGACGGCTAGATCCTCGAAGCTATCAAGGCGAAGAAGACGACTGCAGCCGCGGTGACGGTTGCTTTCTGTAAACGCGCTGCCATTGCGCATCAGCACACCTGCTGTCTCACTGACTTCTTTCTGGAGGAGGCCCTCGCGCGCGCGAAGGAGCTCGATGAAATCTATGAGAAGACCGGGAAAGTCGTTGGCCCTCTCCATGGCACGTATTCGGTTGTAAGCTCACAGTCTGGGTGGTGCACTGATCGTGGCGCTGTGCAGGGCTACCTGTCAGCGTCAAGGAGCATCTGGACATTGCAGGACACTTTACTACGGCCGGGTTTTCCGCACAGTGGCGGAAGCACCGTGCCTCAAAGCATGGGCACCTCGTGCAGATTCTGTTTGACGCGGGTGCAGGTGCGTGTCTTGTTTGACAATGTGGTGACCCTCTTGGCGCACACCTAACTCACGTTTGCCAGTCTTTTACTGTAAGACCAATCAGCCACAGTCCATCATGCATCTTGAATGCGCGTCCTTCTGGGGGGAGACTGTGAACCCGTACAATACTGCGTTGACCGCGGGTGGTTCGTCTGGTGGGGAAAGTGCGCTCATATCGTTTGGCGGCTCGCCGTTGGGGTTGGGCTCGGATATCGGCGGCAGCCTCCGCTCACCCAGCGCAGCGTGCGGCATCTGGACTCTCAGTAAGTCCACCACCCACATCTTCACGTTCTTTTCCATCATCTTCTCACAGAATCCACGACGATGCGTGTGCCGAAGGCAGGTGGTATCATCAGCACGCCCGGTGCTGATTCTATTGCATCGACGGTAGGGCCCATGGGCCGCAGTCCCCGCGACATGCAGCTTTTCTTTGATACTATACAAGCAGCCCGCCCGTGGATGCACGACTACCAGCTCGTTCCGCTTCCGGCCGCTCCGGGCCCCATACCTTCGGCGCCCTGGCGCATCGGTATCATGCACCATGATGGTATCGTTCGCCCGCAGCCACCTATTACGCGTGCCCTCACGGCGCTCGCGACAAAACTGAAGTCGCGTCCAGATCTTTTCACAGTTGTCGAGTTCAAGCCTTACAAGCACGCAGAAATCAAGGAGCTCACGGTGCGTTTTCACTGTTCTCAGTTTGCCTCTTAAGAAAGAGGAATTCATGACTGGAGGTAGAATGAACTCTACTTTGTTGACGGCGGCGCGAGCGTACGCGCTCGTGTCAATGCCAACGGCGAGCCGCTTCTCTCCCTCACGGAGTTTGCAATCACGCGTCCTCGTGTGCGTGATCATACCGCGTCGCAGTTGTGGGAGGTCAGTTTGAATGAAAACTTGCAATTAACGCGGTATTGAAATGGCCGTCAGATGAACATTGAGCGAGAGACGCTGCGTGGCGAGTATCTTGAGCATTGGAACTCGCAGAACGTAGATTTTGTCCTGTGCCCTGTGGGTCCCGGACCTGCGCCGGAATTAGGCACCGCGAAATACTGGGCGTAAGCATACTTCTTCTTGGCATGACACAACGTTACCATTCTCGTCACGTACACCTTAGATACACGAGCGTGTGGAACTTTGTCGATTACCCTGCAGCGGTGCTTCCGACCGGCCTGTTCGCGGATCCTCAGCTCGATGCCGGAGAAGAGTACCTCAAGGCAGAGCCGTTGAGCAAAGAGGATGCAGAGAACAGGAATAATTGTTCGTAGACCGCCATCTACCCTTTCTTTTTCATGGCACGTTTCGCTGACCGCACGGGCGAATCAGATTCACCTGTGACGTTCGCTGGAGCGCCGCTGAGTCTGCAACTTGTTGGCCGCCGACATGCTGACGCTGCGGTGCTTGTAGCGATGGAGGAGATATCGAAACAGCTGCCATTGCAGATGTGAAATGCACCAGTTCGAGAACGCTAACTATCGTATAGCAGTATCGCATACTTTGCGCACGGTCTTCAGGAAATGATTAGGAAATGAATGTGGCATTTCGTGGCAACGAAGCAGTATGAGATACAGGACAGTGGTAACTTCTACATAAATTGGTACTAAGAGACAAAATGTACTATATATTCAGAGGAAAATATGTGCAAAATGAAGAAATGTAACAGGAGACGTTGAAGCAGCAAATAAGTACTGTACTCAGTCTGTACTGGCTGCGCGTAACACTGAGATTGTTGTGTTGTTAAAATAGCGTGACGTAAAACACATTTCCGACGATGTTGTTAGTGGAAACCCATCGAAATTTTTGCTCATTGAAGTGCTGAAATCGTTCGGAACCCATACTACAGTATCTGAGAACCTGCCATATTGTTTCCTCATGTTTCATCGGGGGTGCCCCGCCATTTCTCACCACGATCATCATACATATGCCCATACATTCTCTTCGTCGATGCTCTCCGCAACCTGCAGGCCTGCGCCACTCGATCGTTCAACTCGGGAAACTGTCATAGTGTTCACGAGACCATCCTTGTCGACAGCAACTTGAACGCCAACAATATCTTGAGTCACTACGCCAAGTGGGACGTCAATATCATCGTACATATGTAGCACCCAAGGAGAAATCTTCGTGCCGTGGACCTCTAGCTCCTACAGAATGTACGGTTGCCGGTTCGGCAAGCAATGTCTTCGCACGAGACCGTGCCGGTCTTGAGATACTCACCCAAGGCCAACTAAGCCTCGCACGAGGCGCCTTGTGAGGGGCTCTGCAGAAGAATTCCAGCATTTCGTGGCACATTTTCCCCAGGACTAGAGAATCACATAACAAAACTCTGCATTAGAGTAGTTCAATACGTGATTGCGCACCTTTTCAACGATCTCTTTCCCGCAAAATGTTGAGAACAAACTCACGGACAGATGCGTGCCGCTAGCCTCATATGAGTGAAATGAGTCATAAGTAGACGCGATCACGCGATCACATTACTGGTTGGAGGCCACCGCGCGAAGACAAGACTGGCGCGACAATGGACATTTCCGTGAATAACGATGAACACAGAATGGGTCATTACACTATTTAACAGAGCCCACGTAAGAAAAACAATGGCTCAGAGACATATGCCAGACAGCGACGGCGGTAGAGCCGGCAATGACGAACATGAATACTGGACGGTGAATCGTCAACAGAGCCCATGAGATCCTTTACTGCACAAAAGTGAGAAAAGAAGATAGTATGAGTGTAGATTTCTCACCTCGAAAACTTCACTGCACAATTGGAACAGATAGATCTCCGCCGTACATGAGACGCTTGCGAAGAACGTGCGTAAAGTTGAAGTCCTTGGCAGAAAGAACCTCAGGAGCATCTAGAACAACCAAGGCAAGAAAACCGCTCAGAACTTTCTTCGCTCGCTCCGACTCGACACAGGCAGTTTCGCTGACCCTGCCCGTAGGGAGGAGCCTCGATACGTGTGTGACGAGCATGTATCGCTGTGGCCAAGGGGTAAGTGGTCCTTCCTGATCAACCCGCCGCACGTATTCTGCCTCTTCTTTGGCAGAGTAAGTTATGGGCACAAGCCGCGGGGCTTTAGTCTTGCGCTTGCGTTGTGTTCTGGCAACCCAGTCCGAATACGCAAACTGGGCTCTGCATAAAACGTCTGCAAAGTTTCTCGGTCCGCCATTAGTCGACTCTTCAGAGTAGCCATCAGACTCGACATCAGACTCGACCGAGTTGACACATGCACGGGGGCTATCCGCGTCGAGATGTTGTGCTAGTCGTTGGAGTTCTTGGTATCCGAACACATAGCCGTGGGCAATGAGGGGCATGCGAACACCTAAGGAGAAATGGGCATACGCTAAACATTTGAGCGAAGGCAGGTACGATAACACATTTCGGCCATGGCTCGACTACAGCAAATGAGGGGTGAATTGACTGGATGGAAATTGGTTCAAGAGGGCTTTGAGTCGCAAGAGACAGTCGAACTTGGAAGGCGGAGGCACCAGAAGGCGGATGTGGATGAACACAAAACGGTTGAACTTGGCGCTTTAAATACTGTGACCGTGACTGTTGTGATGAGAAACCCATCTGATCGAGATCATCTTAACTGGCGTTGGCCGGTCGACTGAGCGCGTCCACGAAGGCCACAAAGACTCTTCGGGCTTTTCGAATTATTCACGCCGGCCGGACCACTCAAAAGCGTAGCACAAAAGCGCGGCAAAATGATAGACCGCCGGTTTGTGGGCTCAGACTAGCTGGTCGCATTCACGTTGTTTATATGCGCATTACTGTGCCAGCACTCCAGGTAGCTACTCGCCATCCGTGCGCAGATGGGACATTAATTTGACTAATCCTATCTATTTTTTTCTCCTTCTGGTACTCTTTCATTATGTCTTTTAGTCCTGTCTGTGCAGTCCAGGTGTGGTCTTAGATTCCTTTCATTCGTATGGCCATGGCCGGCTGCAACTCTGAAGGCACGCTCCGTGGCTTTGTTGGCCGTAATGTCCGTATTTGCCAATCTGGCAGGTTCATCGTGGCAACGCCAGCTGGTCTGCCAGCCGGATTTCCTTCGCAAGTAAGATTTTCCCGTGCTGTCGATAGACATTATTTAAGGGCTAGCCGGCTTTCCGCTAGATGCAGAAGCTTTCCTCCCCTGCTCAAGTATTTTCATCGTGGTGAGACCTAAGTCCACACAAATATTGTTTCGTGACCATGTTCATCGTTTTGCATACGTACAGATGGTCCGAGTACAATTCTTCCCAAACGACCAGCGATTGCCAGACAAGCTCAAGAAACGTATCTTGGGATGGTATCCTGCTGGTTAGTGCCCGGCCCTCCAATTCCAACAATATGGGCGGATCAATCACATGCTTTGTTGTGTCTTTGGACGAGATTACTTGGTCAAACCGCAAGCTCTTATTAGAGACCCGAAAAGAGACGAGGAGGATGTGAGCTCTGGTTATCGGAATGCTGATTTTGCCAAGCACATTTTGACACATTCCGTTTTCTAGGATGACGATATCGATTTCGATGTTGGAAACACGACCGTTGACTCTATGGGAGTTCGGGTCGGCATTTCGCAGGAAGACGTAAAGCGCTATCCTGACCTTCGCCGTTTGTCAGTATGGGCCGCGGTGCTGATGATCGCCATTCCGATGTTGTCAGGCTCATTGTAGAGGTGGCATCAGTCGGACATAATTGTAAGGAACACACGAAAGGCTTTCCTTATGGGCACAAAGTCATTGGTCAGGCCGAAGAATATCTGGACAAGCTTGGAGAACATGGATCTCGATGGCACACTTTGGTAGTGGGCATAGGCATCGTCGGCTATCACTGTGTATGCATCAAGCAGTCTTATGACGCTGTCAATAAGGAACCCGTCAGGAGCTCTGCAGAATGGATGACGATCTACTCTGCTCGCTTCAGACAAGTTCTGCAAAGCGTCATCGGGTTGCCGTACCCAATCAACTAGGCTCAATTGTTAGCTACTTGTTCATTTCGGGATTGTGTTTATATCACTAAATACCACGCCAATTCTATACTAGCGAGTTTTTGACCTGGTCAGGCTCAATATTCAATACCTTGCCTGAGGGCATAAGTTCGTGGCAAAGGCTAAAGTGTATGTAAAAGTCGCCGTTTTCGTCATTAGTCTGAAAGCTTATTTCTTATCATTAATATAAATAGCCCAAGCCCGATCCGGGCATTCATTTCGATCACTAGCTACATCGGTCCAATTTTTCGTCTCGACACCTCAGCTCTTTTACCATCCACTGAGGCGTAAGTTCTCATTTACATATACCTACCCCTGTACCGATACTTAGTAGTAACGCGCGTTGTCCGCCGTTGCTTAGCTCACCGAGCCGTACACCGCTCTGCAAACCGTCTGGTATCGGTGCCTGACCTCGAGAATGGCGTGCAATGCCCCCTCTGGCTCACGTCCAATCCCCAGGTTGCAAACCGTCGGCGCTTCTGAGCGGTAAGAAGTTCGGGGTGCTGGAGAAGGCCGACGACGACTGGTAGGTACTAGGACGCGCACTCGTCTGCTTGTTTGCTCTCGAACTCCTTCCGTGCCAATCAATAGTACTTACCCATTTCTACATTGATATTTTCTGACAGCGGAAATGCACATGGCATCCGTTGCCTCTATAAGGCAGGTCCAGGATGGCCTAACAAAGCTCGTCCAAATTTACCGATCCCTCCATCTTGCTACTTCGGAGGCATCGATCGCTGGTCTATCCTCTTGACACACGTATGCACCAATTTCCCGCACGTTATCCACGATCAGCAGATCTACCACACACGTAGATAAACTCACTGGCACCATGGACATTTGACACTGAATGATGGTTTAATGCTAGAATTGACTTAAATGAAGCGCAGGTTACAATTCACAACGGCTGTGGTACATTGCACGGTTACAGAAATCTGTATGACTTGAGTATCTGGACCGAAAGGAAAAAGATCGGACAGAAGAGACATACATAAATGAACAAGGAATAGTATAGACACTGCTCGAAAGAAGTGTACGACGGCCACTTGACCTTGCGAGATTTCAACATGTTCTTCACAGACGACGAACGCGGAATACGCACAGGGTCTTCGCCAAAACCTTCAAAAACGACGTCTAAATGAGCTTCTTTCTTCCCTGCGGGCTTGCAGCAACCGACCACCTGGCACAGAACCTGGTCGCCAGGTTGCATCGTCGGTATATTATTGGCGAGACGCATGGCACCCGGGTCGTCGCCCCAGCGTCGTCCGCGGTTCAGGAAAATCTGAACATGTCGAAGTTCGGCAACATCTGCCCACGTCAAAGTCAAAGCCTAAGGCTCTGAGTTGCCGACGGCCGTCGCCGATTTCATGCTCTGACGGCATTGGGTGGTCATACGTTGTCAAGATACATTTCGGGGGATTTCTATTCCTGTGGTCATTCCTATGTCTGCGGTTCTCCTTGAGCTGTGCAATCCTAGCGTGCTCTGTAATATGGGCTCAGTCACCGAACAGTCACGAAAAGCCTAATCAGCAGAACACATACCTTCTTCGACAGTAGTACCCATGCACTTGACATATCTAATGAAAAAGGGAGTCCTGACAAGAAAAGACACATTTAGTGATTCAAACCTAGTAGCAGAAATCAAGAAGTGTATGAGTTCTGTAGTCCTCCCTTTCCGCGTAGTCGGTCAACGGCTCACCTAGCGCATGAACATCATTCATGGATTCATTAATTAGAGCCCAAATGGCGGAGATTACTCTCAGGTGTATGAGACGACGAGTTCAAATTGTCAGAGAAAAACGAAGTAACAGCAGAAAAACTCCTCCAGGGTGGCCAGCGTCTTGCGTCTGCGTGACTTCATTTCGTGGCAGAGCTCTTCACATTCGGCCAGCTCACGACACCAATTATCTTCCAGACTGTCCTCCTGTTCAATCATTCGCTTGTAATCCTTTATGAACTCGGCCCTGTCTACAAGGCGGACGTCGTCCCAGTGAGCCTCGAACTCGACGTCAAGGTCGCTGGCCGCGCATAGCTCGCTTGGAGGTGTTCCACAACGTGCAGTTTCGTCGTCGGTAAATGTATGCATGCCGATGGACACGGAATGTTAAATCGCAGAGGGGTCGAAGAAGACACACAAATGCTAAGGCTCAGCCTGGTGGTAGCACAAGTGGGTGGCAGCCGCAAGGGCGATTATGCATCACACGCCGGCGTGATCGGTGAGCGTTGAATTGACGGTGGCCGAGATTCTGAAGCCTGAGTTGTTGTACAGCTTCGAAGTGTACCCAGTCGCTGTTCTCATTCTTTCTATACAAAAGGAATGTCCAATGCTGTCGATATGGATTCCACATATTAGCGTGTATTCTCATACGTCACTCTTCGAGTTGTGAGTGGTTGCTGCTACGGATTGAGAGCAATTTTGTGCCACAGTGATCTCAGTGACTAGTACGTAACGCCGCATGCGACCTTGTCACCTTGCGTACAGACTTAACCTTACTCAGGCTGAACGTTGAACTGCGGCTATGTGAGGTCGTAATTCACAAAACGTTGTATTCTGGTCTCTTTTCCCGAGAGCTACTCTCTTTCAGTCCAATGGCGGCTTCTTCGTATTACTTATTGCACGTCACGCCACAGGCACTCTGTGGCACTGGACGTTTATTCCGTCACGGTTCTTCTAGCAGATCTGTATGCTGATCTTAGAGAACACTGGCGGCATATGGAGATCCTAATCGCCAGGTGTGTTAGAAAATCAAACACGTCACTCTCCGAGTCTGCGACATATTCAGGAGCACCGCTCAGTCGTCGGTTTTCTCGCTTGCTCATCCAAACTAGCCTCGGTACAATCTGTCTGCGACATATTCAGGGGCATCGCTCAGTCTTCGATTTTCTCGTTTGCTCAAATAGCCTCGGTACAATCTGTCTCCGACCGATATACACTGGTACTCCGATAAGTGCCCCCGATCCATGTGTGCCTATAATAGACTACGTATCAGTCATTTTTGACACCGGGACACGCGTGGGAGAGGGAAAGAAAGAACAAGATACGGCCATGCGTGAGCATCAAGTACGAACACTGTCAAACAGGGGCGGAGATGACAAGAGGCTGGCAACACCGTGTGCGTGCGACACTTTACTCTCGAATACGGAAACTAAAATGCTAGTAGAATCCCAATGAGCATCTGACCGCCGGCTCCGACTGACCTTTTTGGGGCCTACTCGTATAAATACTGGATTTCTCGTCCCCGGATTACTTCAATCCCCTGTGGTAGCGGTATCACATTCGAAGCCTCTGTGCGTTATATCCATTCACCCAGTCCACCCTATCCCGCCCCCCTTTTGAATTCGGGAATTCTACTCTATTCGTCATGATCCTCGACGGCTGTTCGCTTTCCTCGAATGCTCACATTGTCAGCCCGCCTGGCGATGGATCTTGGTCTCTGCTAGGTATGTGCACGCTACGGCCAAGTAACAACTGATTGATTACTTCAATTCCAGGCGGTAAGCCAGGCAACCATTACTTTCGAAACGCGCAGGATAAGACCAGTCCTCATAATTTTGGTAACCGGTATTTAATACTACTCTGCCTGCACGGTCCTGTACATCTTGTACTTAACGCACGCATTTCAGCGGAAGAAATCGCATCCATTCTAAAAGGCTACCTGGCATCGATCGCGTACAAATCCCCCACCACCTCTTTCATCAACGACGCGCTCGAGAAGGCCATGGTCGCGGATATGAAGGAATATGGCATACAACGAAGTGCCATACTGGACAAGGCCCTCCGAGTTTCGTCGACATCTGCAGAGGCAAGTTAGTCCAGCGCAAAGTCGAAGCCTCTAAATTCAACATTGTCCGATAGTTCTGTTACCCCCACCTGACCTTCGAGGAGAAGCTCAATACCGCTTTGTTTACCTGGTCTCCCCCACCATCTTTTTATCTATCCATAACATCTCACATTTACATACAGCTACATGTTCTACATCGACGACATCGCACCCAAACACCCAGAAGTCTTTGAGGTGTTCGAATATCGGATGATTCACCACCTCCCGCAGCTCGATCCGGTTCTCACTGCGTTCATTGCTGCCCTGAAACGTATGTGGGATATCTACGATATGGAATCTGCACGTACAATCTTCGGTGCATGTGTGCAGTTTGTCACAATATCATGCATGGAACCGAATATACCGCGCATCGAACACGCACCTCACTGTTCAAGCAAATTCCCTTGGTTTATTCGTCAGCGCAGTGGCTTGGGACTCGCATTCGCCTGCTTCACCTTCCCGAAACGTCTTCAAATTCCGCATATGACTTACCTGCAAGTCTTGCCAGACATGGATTTTATTTTGTGTGCCATCAACGACCTGTTTTCGTGAGTCGACCCCGATGTTTGCAGTTCGTATGCTAGGACTAACCAACTTCGCTTTTTGTTTTGATGTAGGTTCTATAAAGAGGAAATGGACGGGGAGGACTTCAACTTCGTGCACCTTCGCGCCCGCGCAGAGAATAAGTCACCTATGCAAGTAGTGGCCGACATGAGTTCAGAGTTGCAAGATGCGCATTGTACAGTTCATGCCGCATTGGGCTCTTTCCCCCAGGCTCTGAAATGTTGGGCGAATGTAGAAAGAGGTTTTGTGTAAGTTTTGAGTCATGATTGTTTGGCATGGTTTCAATGCTCACTATGTTAATATCAGTGTTTCTCACTTGGCACAAGGACGCTACAGGCTCGGGGAACTCGGTGTTCATTTGTAAGCGCTCCAGTTTTTCTTTGGCGTGAAATAGTCGCTGTTCTGCGAACCACCGACTTGCATGTATGATCAAAAGATCAACTCAGATGTTCAGCCAGAGTCTTTGTATCTTTGCTTCAAATTTTATTCTTGTTATGAAGCTCTGTACGTATGAACAGAGCGCTGAATACTATCGTCTTCGAGGGTGCGAAGGAAGACTCTATAGAGTCGTGGATCACACGGTAAGTGCAGTGGCTACAATCACGTTCTATCGTGTAGCAATGCAATGTATCGATCGCGGAGGCTGCCAGGCTTACGGGAAAAGCCAATCAGGTAGATGCGACGCTGACATACTGCAACTACGGCGTCGAAGAATCAAGACTTACATCGAGTACAGACACACGACAGTCCCTGGAAAGTAATTGAGCGGGGCGTGATCAGAGAACGCGAGATACAAATACATTCCCTACGAAAGACCAATAGAAGGTTCATAGAAGCCAAAGGCTGAAAGTCCTGTGATGCGGAGACTCTGACCCTCACAAGCAATGTGACCATGTACGGATATAAGAAATTAAGGGATACGAGAGAAACCTGGGGTGGCAGAAAGCCGCACTCGGGGAGGTCAGCGATCAGGGAGGAGATTCACTTGATCACAGTGGGTCTTTGAAAGATGAAAACAGGAAAATGCGATGGGGATACACTGAAAATACAACTGAGATAAACAGCACCTTTACTTGAGATATATATATGACGACCATTTGCCCTTACACGACTTTAGCATGTCCTTGATGAACGACGAGCGTGGAACGCGGACAGGACTCTCCCCGCAACCTTCGAAGACAATGTCTAAATGAGCCTCATTCTTCCCTGCGGCTTTGTAGCAACCGACCACCTGGCACAGAACCTGGTCGCCGGTCGCATCATCGGTATATTCAAAGAAATTATTGACGAGACGCATGGCGCCCTGGTCGTCGCCCCAGTGTCGTCCACGGTTCGCCGAGATCTGAACGCGTCGAAGTTGCGCAACATCTGCCCACGTTACAGCCTGAGGCTCTGAGTTGCAGTCGCCGACCTCATGCTCTGAGGGGATTGGGCGATTATACCGTGTCAAGATACGCTTCGGGGGCTTCTTATTCTTGCGGTCATTCCTCTGCCTGCGGTTCTCCTCGAACTGTTTAATCTTAGCCCATTCTGTGTAGTAAGCTGGATCAATAGAGTTCGCGAGAAGTTGGGTCCAGTACCGAGACATACCCTCCTCAACGGTAGTACCCATGCGTTTGGCATAACCCTCGATGCAGAAGGGAGTCCTACCAAAAAAAGCATGCGCGAGACATTAGGAAAAGAAAGACCTGAACGATAAAGTAATACATTAATTGGATCATCCTGCGATATATCCGCATAGGTGGGAGCCAAGCGCAGCAACTTCGGCCATGGATTCTTGGATCAAAGCCCAAATAGCAAACACTATTTCGCAACGCCTAGGAAAAACAGTCAATCGGCCAAGGCAGATAAAAAAAGACGAAAGAAAGACGAACTCCTCTATAGTGGTCGGTGTCTTCTGCCGAATCTCCTCCATTTGACGCCGGTAGTCTTCGCGCTCGGCCGCTTCAGGACGCCAACCTTGCGGAGGTCTGTTCTCCTGTCCACTCAGGCGCTGCCAAATCCTGTCGACTTCGGCCTTATTTTCACGTTGGAGGGCATTGCAGTGGCACTGGAAGTCCATGTGAAGCTTGCTGCTGTAAATCGCCATGCGCTCGGCAGTGCGCAGCTCCTCATCGGTAAATTTCCTGCTCTGCGGCATTGTAATTTGTTGAAGAAGGAGACCAATAGTGTTGCAACAATGCTGGCGCGACAACGTTGGAGTTGATGGCAAGATCCAGAACGCGCTACTAACTTATAAGGCAATTGGAACCAAGAAAGCTTATTTGTAATGTCGGCTCCGAGCGGGCTTGATTATGCAATATGTTGTACGCCGTGATCGATGATCGCTGAATAGAATTATATAATGACGGTGACCGAAGTTCTAAGCTGAGTTCTACTTTTCGTCAACAAATGTGAAGTTCAACAAATCATGGTTCTCATTTTGCTGGTAAGTATAGATGGAATGGCCGATGCCGAGGCATATATGCAGGGCTGCCTGTCAGCGTCAAGGAGCATCTGGATATTGCGGGACACTTTACTACGGCCGGGTTTTCTGCCCAGTGGCGGAAGCACCGTACCGTAAAGCATGGGCACCTCGTGCAGATTCTGTTTGACGCGTGTGCAGGTGCGTGTCTTGTTTGGCAATATGGTGACCCTTTTGGCGCACACCCAACTCACGTTTGCCAGTTTTATACAGTAAGACTAACCAGCCACGGGCCATCATGTACTATATCTTGAGAGCGCGTTTTTCCAGGGGGAGACTGTGAACCCGTACAATACTGCGTTGACCGCGGGTGATTTATCTGGTGGCGATCAATATGCCTCTTAAGCTCAAGGATGAAGACTTTATGACTGGCGGTAGAGTGAGCTCTACTTTGTTGACAGCGGCGCGAGCGTACGCGCTTGTGTCAATGCCAACGGCGAGCCGCTTCTCTCACTCACATAGTTTGCAATCACGCGTCCTTGTGTGCGTGATCATATAATACCGCGCCACAGTTGTGGGAGGTCAGCTTGAATGGAAACTTGCAATTAACGCGGTATTGAAATAGCCGTCAGATGAACGTCGAGCGAGAGACGTTGCATGCCGAATATCTTGCGCATTGGAACTTGCAGTACGTAGATCTTGTCCTGTGTCCTGTGGGTTTGGGACCTGTGCCGGAATCAGGCACGGCGAAGTATTGGGCGTAAGTATATACTTTTTCTTGGCATGACACGGCACTCTCATTACTATTCTCGTCGTGTATACGCCAGATACACGCGTGTGTGGAACTCCGTTGATTACCTCTGTTCGCGGATCCTCAGCTCGATGCCGGAGAAGGGTGCCTCAATGTGGAGCCGCTGAGCGAAAAGGATGCAGAAAACAGGAATAATTGTTCGTGAAATGCACCAGTTCGAGAACGCGAACTACGGTATGGCAGTATCAAATGTCTTGCGCACGGTCCTCAGGAAACGATTAGGAAATGAATGTGGCATTTCGTCCAATGGGGCAGTACGAGATACAGGACAGTGGTTACTGCTACATAAATTGATATTGACAGACAAAATGTTCTACATATTCGGAGGGTATATGCAAAATGAAGAAATAGAGCAGAAGATGTTGAATGAGCGACTACATGATATCGATGTCAGAAAGAATGGGTACTAGACTAGAAAGACAGAAATCAAGAGGAAAATAACTAGAGAAAAGGAGCGTTGGGATACATACGACAGGCGAAATGAGAGCTTGGGGCATTAGAAGGTAGTAGCTTATGGAAGGGTATGTAACGTTAGCTATTCGTATTGAGAACGTGAGACAGTGAGAAGTTTATGAGGGAAAAGAGCGTGAGAAGGAGCAAAGAAGGGGCAGATCGCTGAAGGTAAAATTAATGAAAGAGCTGGAGGGAGAGTAGTACTATGGCGGATGGGAGAGAGAGAGAGAGAGAGAGAGAGAGAGAGAGAGAGAGAGAAATAGCAAACCAGTTGCTGAAGGATCGCCGACCAGCAGCGAAGCACGTTCGAGAAAAAGCGTGGGGCCAACGGAGAGGGAAGGCAACGACACATCAGACCTCACACCACGTATGCACTCTTTAAATCACTCCAGTCTCGTCTTCTTCAGTGCGGGCAAGTCCGATCTGGCTGAGGAAGTCCGCGTCGGTACTTCAAGTTCACTAGCAATGTCAGAGTCCGAGCCAGGGGTGAACTCGCGCCGCCGCTTCCCAGCTGCGTGATCAGACCACGTAGTTACCGCATCTCCAGTACTGGGACCACCAAGCGCATCGTATCCGTCAGCGTTGTCATCATATTCAGCACGATAGGGGGCAGAATACGTGGTCGAAGGACTGCCAGGGTGAGCGGGAGGGCTGGCACTGTCGCGGTCTGAACTAGGAGCGTCAAAATTGGGTTGGTCCATTGGCGCTTGGAGGCCCGCAGTGAAGCTGGAAGTGGGATTCCCGAAGCCGCCTCTTGGCTCGTCTGACGGTGTCAATCTGTTCTCGGCCCGCAGAGAAAATATAGAAGGCGAAGAGGACAAATCGCGTGACCCCGCCTCAGGCTTAGCCGGCGTTGGGGTTGACGGTACTGGTTGGATGTCGTGACCGTCCTCATCCGACGAAGTGCTAGACAACGGACTGAGACTACTAGAAAACGCTGTATCCCGGGTCTGTGGTTTTGGTCCACCATTGTGAGTGCCAGGAACAGCGACAGGGCTCTCCGTCTCAAGAGCTCGCAGATGATCGTCCGGCCCATCTAGGTAGAGAGCATAGTCGTCGTCGCCCAGGTCGATGTCACTGGAGCGGTCCTCTAAGACACCTGGACCGGGTCTAGCGTCACGAGGAGGATTGCGGCGCCCCTGCAATGGAGAAGCAGAGTTTGAGGGGTGCTCACGACGGGCTTCCTCTATGATATCATATATACTTCGTATCAGACGAAGAGCGTCGGCGATGCTGTCAGCGTAAGCGGGATGCTTGCTGTATCGGGATTTGATCTCGGACTGTAATGCACTGACACGGCGACCCTTCTGTTCCCAGTAATACAGCTTCCTCGCGGCATCGAGCGCGAACAAAGCCGGAATTGCTTGTGAGAGCATATGAACGGGTTCATTGAATGGGCAAATATGATCCACTTCGGGCGGCGACACAGTTTGGTATCCACGACGACGACAATATGCAATGCGACTGCGGCTTTTGTCTTCATCGACAATAGCTTTGGCCTGTCTGATTTCCTCAGTTGGATCTGGCGCTAGACGATACCGCCCGAGTAACTTGTGCAAATCGTGAACATCGTTAGGAGGGTCCAGTGGGACATAGGAGTATTCGTAGATGTGACCATGGAGGGCGGGCTAACACATCAAAAAAGAAATTAGCATTAAGAACATTAACATTGTCATAACAACCTGTTCACGCCCACTCACAGGAATTGTGTCAAGGAGCGAATTAGCGTATGCTCTCCCACGTTTGCCCAAAGTATCTTCGAATGTTTCTATCACAGCTTGCAACTCCTGCGTAGTGGGAACAACTATGACACGATTTGTGTCAAACAATTCGTGAAGCGGTTGAATTACTGCCAGTAACAGAGCTTTAGTGAGGTATTCCGACAAGGCAATTGAGACGTGAAGAACGTACAAAAGAAAACGTTGAGACTAGTGTTTACATTGAGCCCGCCCTCCACAATGCCCAGTATCCTCTCCACATTGGAAACCTGGAACGCGAAAGTTAATATCATGGACCACGTTTAAACAGGGATCAGAGAGAGCAGACGCTCACGACGTTATCGGGTGTTGCACTCCCAATGATATGTGCTGACTGAACACCAGCGTGGCCGGCGGTGTTTGTTATGCTGCATCGCATTCCGGTGATGTTGATACCAGCGAGACTTTGTCGACCTTTGCTCGTTAGCCTTCCGGCCGCACGACCTGGAGGTGTATTGTACAAAACCCTGACACAAGGACGCTTGGTATCATCAAGCTGATTTGGGTTCTTCGCGGACGTCGAGGATGTTGCATCGTCAGGTTCATCGTCAGGTTCAGATGGTTGAATGGTGGTATCGTTACCCAGAAGCCCTCCATCATCTGAGGCGTTGTCATCCGAATCAATCCGAGTAAGTGGTTCGTGCAACTGGAGAGCTCCTTGACGAGCGTCCGGATCCTGGATGACCGCCGCAGTCTTCGACATTTCACGTCGTTCTATATGACATTTGACCTCAGTCCAGTACTCATGGTTGAGGGCAATCGCTTTGAGACGCGCGTCGACATCTTCAGCGGTCGGCAAGGGGTTTGGCAGAACGAACTCCGAGTTCGCGACAGGAGAAGGATCTGGGGACATCAGGGCGATAGAGAAAGAAAAAAACAAAGGACAATCTCACAGTGGAACAACGGCAACTATTTATACGTCGGAGTGCGCCTGTCGTGCCAGATGAAGAAACCGGCTGGCGCACGTGGCCGCGTCAGGCACCCGCGTTGAGTAATAATAATATCACGTGCCTGAATGTCCGAATGACAGTTGTCCTCAACTCCCATCCCTCACTTTAACAAATGGCACGGAAAAAGTCTGTTCTCCTTGAAAATATCTCTACTGTCGATTCACGCCATGCTCCGGCTTCCGAAATTATCGAGGTCTTTGCTATCCAAGAGCGCTTCTATCATGCATCGCGGGTGAGTCGCATCGCGTCCGCTGATATTAAATCGTATCATTGAAGGGCACCAGCGCCACCAAATCGAGTGGTTTAGTGGGTTGGATCGTGGCCAATTTGATCCACTCGAGGCGCGGGGAAAGTTACGAGGCAAATCTTCCTCCTTTTTTCTTTTGTGTGTGTGGTATAATCATCTTCGCGCTGCAGTTCGATCAGACATGGCCTGGCAGCAGCAAGCAAACAAGAAGATTAGATGGGTCCTTGTGCCATGCCCATACGACGCACGGGTCATTCGAGATCTGACCTTGACGAATTCTGGAGCCAGAGTCAGCTCTCAGCGCCGGTCAATCAATGAGGTATGTCGGGCTTCTCAACTTTGCGTGTCAATTCTACGACTCAGTACTTGTCATATATGTAGTACGTGGCCAAAGGAAGAACATTTTATGAATATGTGTTCTACGCACCCGAGATGCAAGTTCCTCTTTTTTGCACCTACGACGATGGTACCTGCGAGCGATTTGAGCACCCGTACATGGGTTTCCCGCTCGTCCGTACCACAGCACTCCCGACGCACGTCCTCTTTGGTATGTATTGGAAAGCGCTGCTCATTAACTCAATGCAATGTATGCGCTATGCTCGTGAACACCTCGACCTCGTCGATCGTATTTACTGGGTATGGTCGAAGCCGTTTCCCCACAAGTTCTATTGGGGACCGGCAAGGAAGTCTTTCCTCCACCCTCGTAGCGTCGACTCCTATTGCCTCCCGGATGATGGCGATCGATGTGAATCCTGCAAGAGCTCAAGATGTTGTGCTCTCGACGATGCAGACTCGAGCACTTGTTGCCATGTAACACCTTCCGCTTTCGACTCTTGCAGCGGCGCTACAGACGATGTCGTGGAAACTATCGACGTCGTTCGCATAGACACGTGGCGCAGACAGGTGGCTGACCATGACCTTATACGCATGCCTGATCTGGAGCCCCCGCCGTCGCACATAGCTCATGCGACTTCGCTGACGACCCGAACCCTCAACTACAGACCGACGCCGGAGTGTCACGTCGGTTGGTCGTCTGACATAGATACTTCACGTTACACTAGCAACGACTGGGCTTTTCATAAGCTTGGTACCTCACTCTGGGTCGTAGGTGGCTCGACTCGGAAGCAAGATCAGAAGAAGCTACGAGCTACGAAGCGTGCTTGCCGCCGTCCCGCGAAATCGATGGCGCTTGCTTCTAGGCGTGCAGCCGTAGCTCCCGTTCTGCCAAATGAACGGGCATCTGATGTCTGCGCTTCACCTGAGCGGCGAGACTCGACGGATCGCGTTGACTGTCGAGTCACGTCGGGGCTGGCCGTTGATGATATTGCGATTTCTCGCAATGTCAAGCATTTATTGGACAGGAAGATTGCTCCCCCGCGGATCCGCCGTTCCCACGTCCAAGTGGCTTCGGCTTCGAGAAAACGACAACGAGATATCGAAGACATTACTCGCATCGAGCCTCCCCGTAAGCGCGCCAACTGTCATTGGTGACTTTCATACATACCTGTCCACCCTTCACCTGCTTCCACTCATGCAATAGTACCATATCCATTTACTCCCACGTATCTCATTTCATTATTTTCGCCCCGTTCCCAAACATGCTGCATTTGGAGTTGCGCCAATGATTGCCTGACTGCTGCTGCTTATGGACGCATGTAACTTATCATATGTATTTATTGTGTAGGATTGTTTTCTGGTTGACTAGTATTTCTTTTCTTGCATATTGGAGGGAAGAGGTAAGCCACAAAAACTTATTTGTTCATTTCTCTCGAAACGCGAAGTTGCGGTCTTCTTCCTTCTGGCAGAGCGAATGCAGCGCATCTAGCAGTTGTCACATCTCGAGTTTGTTTGTGCTAACTCATTCATTCGACAACAGGGATCCGCCTGCCCACCATTGTCTATGGCTATACCTGTGGATATCAGAATATCAGGAGACAAAGTCCGTGGATATGATAATGACGAGTCGAACGGTGACCAATCCAATTTGAAGAATAGAGACCGAAAGCTGAGCGCTGAGGCCTTGAGGGACGGCCACATCGGTGTATGGCTCACCACACATGCAGACCGCTCCACCCCACAGGTGGGGCGAGTCTTGACAAGCGGAAATTTTTTTGAATGACTTTCCTGCTTTGACCGTTCCAGATGCACACGAGGTTCTCTTCGCGATTCGCGAAGGACTTTGAGTGTACGCAGGTTCTTTTCAAGCATCTCATTTACGGTGGTGATATCCAGGGCCGGCAGATCCAGCGCTGGGGTGAAGCCGTCGAGGTCAGTGTTCTCAGCGTGGTATCCCTTCCGCGCAACGGGAAATGTATGTACGCTTGTCGCTGTTGGCTTGTCAGCAATTTTGCATTGACTTTAGATAAATAAATTGTAGGTAAGTACTCGTGTCAGTGTACGTGGTTCTCGCGCGCAATGATCGTGTACTTGCCAACAGTGATTTACATTACAGTTTCTCTGAACCCTTCCCGAAATACAGCTGTCCTCGGCCAAAGCCCAAACCGGTCCACTCCCTAGAATTCACTCGGCCTATTTCTCAGAATTCCATTCCTCGAATATGATCCGCATCAGCTACATGCTCAACATTCGCCTACGTCCAGTTGCTCAAACGGGCACAGCAAGAATCTGCTTCGTGTACGCGCCGGCGACAGAAAAGCCCTCCGTGATCTTCCACCCAGCGGCGCCGCAGACTGCCTGGAAGGCGCCAATCGTGCGCTCCTCGCCGTTCACGATGGCTCCCATCTACAGACAAAAGTGTTTAGCACGGAGCGGACAATAACGGATTGGAAAGCAAGGTAAGGCGACTAGCTGGGAAATAGAGATATTACAGAGAGGTCCGCAAGATACGGAATCATGTTCCCCCGGCCGAGGTTGGGGAGAAGCGGTGCCGGCACAGCGGGCAACCGGAGATTATCCAGTCCAGCTATGTCTCCAGGGATTTCGATATCATCGTGGCACGCGTACTGAACGATCTAGTAATATAATGCGTGTGGATGCACAACAGCAAACGCATCAGGTCAGTCCCCCACACCCGATCCTTTTAAACAGGCTCTCGAGAACGCCCACCTGTTCAATAATCAACAGCTTCGTGTCCTTCGTTGCCGCCGCACGCAGATGCGACAAAATGCGCACAGTCTGCGCATAGTTCCAGTCGTGAAGAACCTGGCGCAGGATGAACACCGCCGCGTTCTTCTCCGGCTGGTCCTTAAGAAAATCCGTCGCTGCGGGTAATTTTTCATTATTTCAGACATTGATTTTTTTTTTCTTCCCGACATCATATAGAATAATGTGTCGTTTTTGAACACTCACCTTGGAACTTCACGATGCCGTCTGCAACAGCCGACGGAAGCTCTCTTTTCCAGAACTGAGATCATACAGCACATTGAAGTAGCAGTCAAAGAGATATAGAGGGTAAAGAAACACACTTCCTGCGCCTTTGGTATGATCGCCTCCCGATCTTGCAATACATATCGCAGCCGTGGATGCGCGCGCGCGATGCTCAAGAGGACATGTCCGGTGCTACCGCCGACGTCGACGATTACCGATTCTGCAGGGAGCGTGCTCCAGTTGAAGCCTGCACAAGGACGATTAGTATGAGAAAAGATACCATACATTTTGAAAGGATCGCGAGGAATGATCAATGAAACTCAAAAAACGACTGGAGAAAAGCGCATACAAGAGAAAACTATCCTGAAACAGAGCAACAGCGCCCTACAATAAAGAGACACGCACCTCCCAAAAATGCATCGGCCGCCTCCAACTTCCGAGAGCTCTGCATGCCGACCGCGAACCGCGCCAAGCGCGCCTTGTTTTGCGGTTCCTCTAGGAACTCAAACACGGACTTCTCGATGCCGAAGGCGACGCCGAGGGCATATTTCGTCGAGTCGCGGTGTCCCATGGCAGGGTCGACCCAGACCTCAGCGAGATATGCTGCCGATTTCATGCCTTCGTCGGCCCTATTCGTGTTGCTCGTGAGCCGTCTGATGCGGACGGTACGGACAAACAGAAGACGGATACTGGTTCAAGCCGTACCGTCGTATGCGTTCCGGAAAACGAATCGCAGGCAAACACAAAATTTTGGGTAAGGGGATGTGAGCTTACAAATGCCCAACCAGGGCCGAGAGACCGAGTGTCCCATCGTGTTTCTGCTCGGGTGCAGCTCTGATGGCATCCAAAGTCTTTCCGGTGTCCAACGACGACGAGAGCCGGTTGTTTCTGAACACATTTGGGGAGACCTGGAATGATGATGAGAATGTGCGTGCAACGACAGAGTATGGAACGAGAGGGAGCGTGATGATAAGAGGTAGTAACGTTATATTACTCGCGGCCTGGCCGGATCGTAGACATGAACACACAAACGAACCTCTTCGAAGATGTGGGATGTAGCCAAGCAGCGCAGCGTGCGTGCTATAAAGGTGTTACCAAGATTTCTGTATCGACAGCGCTAACAATTAGTAGATGAAACCACGTACATATTTTTCCTGGATCCATGCCATTCAGCTCCGCGATTTCGTTTACGTGCAAGCCCTGGGGGTGATCACGCAGGAAATCGACGATGAGGCCTTCGCTCGCGACTCTCAGAGCCGAAACTATAAAGAACTATACGTTCAAGGTCAACAATATGCGTCCAGTGGCAGGGGATTCGATTGCTATACAGCGACACCCCACAATTAGAAGTTAGAGAAAAATGAGACATACCCCCATAGCGGTATCCATGATGGTCATGAATGGCGCATTAACAAGTGCATTCAGCTGCCCGGCGGCCGCAGCAATGATCTTCGCCTGGTTCAGGACGGCGGGCGAGCGCACGATCGCCTCCGTGGGCGACGCAGGGTTGAAAACGTCTTCAAGTCGTGGATATGGAACGTGCGCCGTCTCGAAGACCGTCTCAATTTCGTCGGCAGCAGCGGAGATAAGATTGGAGAGGCGGCGGAAGGGGGACAGTTCTGTCGTCATGGGTACAATTTGGATTTTTGGTGCTCGAGTACAAGGGTGGTTCCAGTCAGTGCAATCTCCAGGTTGGATGTGCAATTGTTCCCTGGCCATTCTCTGGCCATTCTTATAGCGTTGTTGCAGCGATGCGCATTAGCCCGGCACCGGCATAGGACCGGCGAATGACCAACATCTAGGTCATATGCGTAACGGTAACTGTACGCACAGGACACCCCGCAAGGCACCCCGCAAGGGCAACAGACGCGAACAGAAATCACAACCTTGACCTTTCACGGGGAAAGAGAAGAATACCCCACTGATAAGCATTTGTATACTGGGCGCGGGGTCCACCAACGAAGACCTTTTTTTCTTACAGAGATGATGCCTGTGATTTGCCGATGATACCTTGACGCCATGTCGCACCTGCAATCGCATTACTTATCGAAAAAATGTTGGACCCAGCGCCTGCCCCTTGAAGGGTGCAAGGACGACCTAAAATTCTGGGATGCGTTGCGTAAGCTACGGAACGAGATGCCGCTCACGCACCAGCGCAAGGCCTGCAAGCTCAAAGGACGGGACTGCATATTTCGCATTCGACAGCGCAGTGATGAAAACGTGCAGCCGGTGTGCTACACCAGTTATTATACGGCATTGTCGCTCTGGTCATTGATATCCAACTGGAAGACTGGCCGAATCAGGAGAACAGGGCAGGTTCAGAAGTGGAAAGCCGTGTCTGGAAGGGCATGTAAGTACTGCTAAGTGAGAAGGCAACTTGAAAATAGGCGAAGATGCACTTACAGTCTGCCCAATCCTCTTTTAGGTCCGAAAACGTCTGGCAAGAACGATGTGAACTGGATAACTTTTTCGGTTATCTTGACCGCACTTTCCTGCGTACCCCTGAAAATGCTCGCCGGTAAGTCGACATCAAACGCGCTGCGAGCCAATAGCAATGCAACTTGCGTAGTACATAGGATAATTCGAGCGATCCTGTTTGCGATATTAAGTAATTGGCGTTACTTTTCTTTTTGGAGCATTCACCGGCACCCCCCGCAACTAACAATTGATTAGCCAGAAGGGATGTGGCATTACTTTTCAATAACAGTTAATTCGGAAATACTCACGTAGGCCCGGCAATGGTCGATCCCGTGGCAACTTCGCACGAAGCGCGTCAAGCTCGAGCTCGAACCCAAACGACGCGATTGTTGACAACAAATAGCGGGAGCTTTCCCCGGCACGAAGTTTCGGCGTGCATGATCCCCTGGACACGCCCATCTCTGTCTCCAAACCGCCATCCAACCATGGGGGCTCGGACGCCGCACCGAATGAAACGCATTAAGAATGCAGTCCAGTATGAGCGTCAGCCCGCACAGCGCGACAAACGTTGCCGGGAGCGGCTCCTCCGCCGGATACGGCGGCGGTGCGTGGAAGTGGTCGTGCAGTGAGTGCGCAATGCGCATGGGGCGACTGACTTTAGGAAGAATGAATAGACCCTGAATCCGACAGATTGTCTGTCTTGGATGAGCGTTCTACATGAATGAAAGGAAATTGCTTCGCTGATTGGGTGAAATGATTGGTGAAACGAACCGGGAATGTGGATGGGCGACGTGGGACCGAAAGGTTTGAGTACATGTGTGATCGGTGAACTGACGGGGACCCATACACACGACACAACAGTTGACACAACTGGATCCTCAGGCGCACTGAGCCTGCTAAGTATGTAGAAACGAAAGGAGATGCTTACACCAATCGAGGCAAATTCAAGTTACGTAGTATATTCCCCCATATAAATGCAGAATTTTCTATGGACACATGATGTCTTTTGACAATGCTCCAGCCCTTACTAGTGAAACGTACAATTAGTACCACTTACCGTTGCAAATTGGTTGTTGTTCTCTAATACCGATGTAAGTAGACATCTACAACCCGAGCTTGATGCGGTGGTAACCCTCCGCCGCTTTGCGAATATCCTCCAGCGAGGTACCAAGCCGGAGCTTACCATCGGCGTCAAACGTCTGATGCGGCGTGTACTGGAATCGCGGTGGTGTGTGTGGAACACAAGTGTACTCCAAATTGACACCGTAGTCGTCGTACGTGAACGCACCGTCCTCTTCTGTCGGCATATTCAGCACGATCGCATTCTTGGACTCCATCGAAATGTCGTAGTCGAAGTAGTTGAGGGGGAGGAGGAGGAAACTCGTTGTCGCGACGTTTGTCTTCGTATTCGGAGAATCTACCAGAAAAAAGAGAGTCAGAGAGGAACCCCCAGCGCACGATGCACGTCCAGTACCTTCAGCTTGCGGCTGCGATAATGTTATCAGCAATGTGAAAACGGCAATAGAAAGATGGCAGCACTCACCAAATGGTGCATGCCAACAGACACCCAAGCAACGAGGTCCTCTTGGTCGAGACTCTCTCCATCGAAGAACTTATCGAAATCGACCACAGGCGCCGCGGGAAGATTCGCGTTCCACATGTTACTGGAAGACGGTTCGGTCTCTTTGCGACGGCTAACGGCCAGGTTGTAGAACGCCCACTGTGCATTCTTCAGGAGGCGCTTGGATCCAACAACAGTCTGTAAATATGTAACACGCGTCAACATCACTGTCATAGCAGCACTCCGTAAGCTCACGTTATAGATGGGCGACAGGCCGGGATGGATAGCATAGCCACGAGGGTAGCCCCACTGGTTGAGCGCTTCTTTGTTGACAATCGAATAACCGCCCTGAAAGTTCGCGGGCCACCGCAACTTCGCATTGTCCTCGTTGTCGATGTAGGATTTTGTAATACGCTGCTGCAGCACCGTGGGGCCCCATTCGTCGTCATACCACGGCACCGTGACCTCTTCCTGCGCGGTCGTCGTCTGCAACAACGAGTTTCTCACACCGACGACGTCGAGATCAACCCTGAGAAGATGTCAGCACTTCTCTGATGGTATAGCAGAATGGCAAACGCACTTGTAGCTCATGACGTGGTCGTGAACGCTGCCCACTGCGACAGTATCAGCCTACAGAACGAATAACACAAGGTCGACGTACTGGAGAAATCGTGAATGCGTCCGCCGTACGCATTTTGCTGAGGTTCCCAAAAAGTGCCCTGGAGATATCCAGAGGCAGAGATTTTGACCTCCATCGTGCCATCCATGTAAAACAGGTAGTCGAACTCGAGGAACATGTCAGCAAGTGCGCGTTATATAGAGTAACTGCGCTCACCACTAAAAGAACATACATGAACCGTTCTCAGTTCAGCGCCACATGAAGAAACAGTATCAAGAAAATACGCACAATAGTCGTAACTACGCACAGATCAATTCCTTGATCCACGAGGAAATAGGGTAAACTCACTTGCCAACGGTGCTAATGCTACGGATGGTCAGGACGTAACCTTTAACAGCACCGAACTCTGACTCCATATAACCCGTGTGGCGCGTGATTGGCTTGCCGGAATCCTGTTCGAAGATACAGATAGCACGCTCCCGGATGATGCTTCCCAAGCTCGAATACGTCGTCGCGGGGAGGAAAACGGCCTCGTGGGGGCAATCATAGCCAGGAAGCATATCACGCACAGAGTCGCCCATGCCAAAGTGGCGATCGAGCCACACTGTTGTTTGCTGATAAGGATCGTTGCCGCTATATTGCGCTATCGCCTCCTGCGGCGCGAGCTGCAAATTTTTTGTTAACAAATAACCGCACATGGGCGAACCCGTGTTTATTCACTTGGTAGATGATGCGCTCGCCCTTGATGCGGATATCCCAAAGGCTGAGGCCCATATCGCGATCAAAGCCGAGGTACAGGCTCCAGCCCATCCAGGTGACATATTGCAACGCTTTGTTCACACGGAAGCGCAAGCCTGCGAAGGAGACCGAGCGCGGACCTGGCAAGTCGTCGAGATCGCGGTCAACGGACGGCCGCCTGCGACTTGTCCATGAAACATCCTCGTTCGGGTCGCGCCAAGGCATACGCACGAGCACGCCCGCGTGAAGCGCTTCCAAAAACGCCTCTGTCGAATTGAACGCCTGGTGGTTGTACACGATCTACACAAGGTGTCAGCTAGGTCGAGTCAACCCACATAAGTTCGGTATGCGCACCTTCAAGACCCTCCATGTTGCGGTATCCGTACCCGTCATGTCAACATACTGCCAGAACCCAACGGGGAGCAGCCAAGACCCTGCAGCGTTCTTGTACCACGTAATCCAGGTGCGGTGGAAGGTGCCATCAAAGCTGAAGGGCGCTGAGACTGCTGCGATGAGCGTGTCGTTCGCCAGACCGCGAATAGAGCCACCAAACAATTCCTAGGAAAAAATGACAAAATTAGTTCCGGTCTCAGTGAAACAAGATGTTAAGTATCATCAGCAAGATGATGAGAGTGCGGAGGTTATCACTGCACGACCTCTTCCCACATTCGTAACTCGAACTCACCTCAAGCGCACTCTGCAACGCAGGAGTGATGACCTTCTGCAGCACGCGTGAATAATCGTCGACCGTCACATAGCCGCGAGCGTTGAATGGGATGGTGTCACGATGGTATATCTCCGTCAGATGTCTGATGGTCGTCGCAGAGCTGATGGGCAGCGGCCCCACGAGGTAGTCCTTCACGAGCTCGTCTGAGCCGTGATGGATGGTGACGCGCGCATAACGATCCGGAGGCGACACCGACGTGGGATTGTCGATGTACGCAAGCGCGGCATCCTTGGGCGGATAGTACGTCTCAATGAGATAGATCAAATTATCGGAGAGCTCAGACTTGTCTGCACGCGTGAGATTGAGTCCGCGTTCAGGCGCTTCGAGCCAGTGCTGGATCGCCACCGTCTCGTCGACCGTCAGAGATGCCCATATATTTCTCGGAGCCGGCGGTGTGGGAATTGGGGGAACGGGAGCAACACATTGCTGCAACAATTCGTCGACAGATTCATAGTAGAAGTCAGAAGTAATGTGCCGCCGTGATGATTTGAACACAGGAGATGCAAAGAGCAATAGCGCAGCGATAAAGAGGCCCAGAACAGTGCAGAAGCGGCGCGAGAGTCGACGGTTGGAGTGGGGACCGGCAGCCTGGCTGCGACTCGTGCTTGGTTCAGGCTCGTCACTGGTCTTCAACGGCTGATAATATGGTGCAGACCCGGCCATGGTAAACGGACTTGGGGGGCATCACAGATACCAGATCTTTTATTGCAATTAGTCCTGTGCGACAATCAGGACTGTTTGATAAGCAGATAGATAACACGTACTAAGTACGGTTCGCCGTCGCAGTAACAACCCTCCCGTCCTCACTAGCACTCCTCGTGCTCGCCGCACTCTCTTCGCCGTTATCGCGAGACGTCAGCCACTTTGCCAGCCTGCTCAGTTGTATCAGCCTGTGTCACGCACCTATCGGCGCGTTGCATGTCGTATGTCTTCGTAAATGAACGCTGTCTTCCTACGCGGGATTCTGCTCAGCCTGGTGCTGCTGTTCCTGAAGGATCAAACCTGTGCAAAGAACGCAAATCGTACCATCGACGATGCATTCGAGGGGGATAGTCAGGCGCGCTTAACGTATTCGCCTTCGGGGTACTGGAGCAATGGCGACGACTGCGACAGTCAGTATTGTGTTCAACCCGGTGTAGTGACTAGACTAGTCTCACGATCATCCTGTTGATGTTTATCACCACAAGCTTGCCTCGTCCATCCCAACAAGTCGAAGGCGTACGACGGAACCTGGCACGATTATTCTGCCTTTCCGACCGACACAGACTATGAATCCGCCTACATGAATGCTTCGTTTGAAGGTAACTGTCATACATCGGTTTGCCCCTGTCCCGACGACTCACTTGTTATTTGATATTCTCCCAGGCTCAGCGGTGTATATCTATTGCATCCTCGCCAATAATGCAACTGGTGCCGGTACTACGGCCAACTACAGCTTCGTCGTCGATGGAGAAAGCTCGCCTATTGTGTTCTTCCACAGCGCAGATAACACGTCGGAATACTATTACAATGTTCTAGGTCAGTCATGGCTCTATCGGTCATCGATTCGTCCTTGATCTCAAAGTTGGATTTCTATTAGTGTACAGCAACGATACTCTCGGTACTGGTCGCCATAATGTCCAGTTACTGCCTAACATAGGCAAAGTGGATACGCTCGTGCTCTTCGATTATTTTACATTCACGTATGTGGGCGCGAGACATTCTGCTTTCTTCTACTGAGAAAGCAGCGCCAGCTATGACATCGACGACGCTATCGTCGCGACTGCCAGCGTAACGTCTACCACGTCAACAACAACGGTGTTCGTATATTCTTTTTGTTTCAAAAATCAATCGAGCTATCATTTATCCGTCGGCGAACAGGTCAACTTCGGCTAGCAGTAGCAGTGGGTTAAGCACTGGAGCCAAGGTCGGTGTAGCTGTCGGCAGTATTGTGGGAGTCCTTACCATCGCTGGACTCGTGTTTATCGTCTGGCTTATAAAACGACGGCAAAACGATGCGATTGTCGACCCGCAGTTTGACGAAGTCGTGCCTTTTCCTACCGCACACGCCGAAGGCCCAAACGAGCGCTTCCTATCCGCGATCGAGAAACAAAGCCAATTCAGCACGGGTACGATCGTGCCTTCCCTTTCCTTCTTCAGAAATGGAAGTAACGCCGAAGGAGGCGGCAGTCCCGTCTCTGCGTCAAACACCATTGTCACAACTACTGCCGGCAGCCATACGGACCACACACGCAATGAGCACGCATATCAAGCCTCAGCGGTGTCTCTGACCAATGGAAGATCAGCGGAATCCGTTGGTCCTCGGACGGCTGGTAGTACAATGGGTCACCCAGAAACTCGTGCAGCGTTGCGCACGCAGATTGCGGTAATTTTGCAAGAGATGGAGCTCGAGGAACGTCGTCGGCTCGAGGCATTTCAGCTGCCAGTTTTTAATACTCCTCCACCAGATTACGACGCACCAGCACGAAGCTCTTCTGCGACGACGCGAGGTGCAGCAGATAGAGCAGGCACGCCCAGGCGTCTGGACTCTCGCTCATACTCTCGCTCGGAAAAACGTCCTCGGCAGTGACACTCGGTGGTGATGCTGGCAATTTGCCCCGGGCTCTCAGCGACCCATTTCTCCCTCTTGTACCCATTTCTCGCTCACTCATATCCATTCCTCGTCCATATAGGCCCATGCGGCTGGCCGCTGGATATCCTTTCAAACGATTTCATAATCTTAATAGGTAAATGTGATTCTTACTCAGGCATTGTGGCCGTGCCTGTTCTATGGCTTCCTTCTGCTGGGTGGTGGGGGAGCGCGAGAAGAAATGTAACCTGATATTGTACTTTTAATTTTTATACCATTTCATGTTACCTGCTGTCCAACTAGGTTCACGCAATTAACATTCCTTTACATACTTTGTGCTCTCGCCGACGATGCCGCCACCACTTTGCACGTGCCAGTTTCGCTAAGGTGAGCGTTATTGAGCGCATCCATTGCATAGACCTCTCTAAACGTTAGCTTTTTAGGACTTTGTCTCTCAGACTGTGTTCTGGATGATCGGTTCTAAATGGCATGAACAACACGCGGCAGTGACTCGTCGGGTCGTTCTTGAATCTTGCAGTTCATCTTCGACCCACAAATTTTACGATGGTGAAAGCACTCGGGACTGGTGGACAGCCGTGCAGTGGTTTTATGATGATCATGTTTCAGTCAGTGTATGTATTTTGATCAAGTTATTCACGTCTGTAATACTTCGACGTGCTCACAACATCTTTGTAGGTCATCACCGGAGTAAGTACCTTTGGCGTATCTGAAGCCCCCTCCGTGACTATGTCCTGAACACTGGTTCTAATGGTCATGAGTATTAGTTTCAGCCGCGTCACCTGTGCTCGTGCCAATTTCGCGGCGGTTGTCTGCAATAGGACATTTGTGCGCTGGATCCCCTAGCAGGCAACACCTAAATATCGCCGTCTTCAGTTGACGTCTGTTGCAACTTGCTATACTCTCGCCGTATGACAGAACATGCACAAACTCTTAACTTGGAGGCCCCAACAATCATTGTCTAGTAAGATCTTCTTAGGATGAGATTTCCTTCGCAGCCCGCTGCCAGCTGCCCGAGCCGCACATAAATATTCTCTGGGGGTCAGACTTTCTCTCGCAACGACCCCTTTTACAATGGAACCCTTCCGTCAGCATTGTCTGCTGCGGTTGTTATCACCAGCACGTACCTCGTATCCCAATAAATAGCGCCAAAGTTTACTGCAAAGAGACATTATTGACCAAAGGGGAAAGTGGCCATATGGGTCATTGTCACCTTGACATCTTCAACTGCCTTATAGGGCTAAGCTCGTAAACGCCTCTTCCGTTCGCCTCAATAGATAGTGCAATGTGACCAAGCACTGCCACATAAGAAACCTGTTGTATTATAAGAAATTGTCAAGGTATTCTGCAGTGAAATGGAAATGAATAGCGAATTTACAACATTAGCATTAAGCATGAGCATAGACCAGCTATACAACTATCTACGTCGCAGGAGCAGACATCATATTCCACATGGTTCGAAGCGGCTCACAGTCGCAGTGGCCATAATGGCCAGTTTCCGTGCGATCCCAGTCGATAATCTTCACGGTTATCTCCCCACTAGGCAGGTATTTGTCCAGCAGTACATTCCGTTCTGCGAAGTCTCCGTGAACAGTGCCGGTACGTTTATGGATCTCCTTCAAGCAGCGCATTATTTTGGTTCTACAACATCGAAGAATCATCGGGCGTTTGATTAGTAAGGCTACAACGACAACAAAGATGATAGAAATATCCTACCGGATGTCCGTAGGAACGTCTTGAAACGGGATGTCGATACAATTGCCGCCCCAATCTGTCACGAGACAAGCTGCATCTCGACCATCATCGTCTGGGAGCTGACCGACGAACAGCCCCAGACATCTCGGCACGTAGATGCCCTGAACAGATGACAACAAAGACGTGTAAACAAGGTACTCTTGATACAAGTCCTCAATCAGGTCGCTGCGCAGCGCGAACTTCAGAATAAGAGCTTGGCTGCGATCTACTTCTGTCTCGACATTCCGTGACGCATTCTGTCTGAGCGCCCAGTTGAAACGGTATCATCCCGACAGCTCGAATAACAGAGACGTACCGTTCGATAAACCCAGCTGTGTCTGCGCTGTCACTGGTACTGACGATGGACGCAAAGAAAACAGGCGAATCAGAACTGTAATCGTTCCGCACCTCTGAGGCGACCACAACACGCAACGGCGTTGAATCTGGTGTAGCGGGCGATTTTCGCGAGTCGGATTCAGCGTCTTCAAGTGATGTATCCTGATAACGATGCAAGTCTACGCGAGAAATACCCCAGCCCGGCCACCGGGGAAATTGAATGTTTATCACGCCGTGTGGGATATATGGACTTGTAGAAGCCTCGATCATTGAATGTGTAAGTGGATTGAGAGCACACAATATACAGCAGAATTGAATGTTACCACAACTAGAGCGTCAGCGCAGAAGCACGCGAAAGGCAACAATGCACCAATCGCAGACTTCCAACCAAACAACCCGAAATGGCAAAAGTAAGCAAAAAATATGGTCAAATTTGGAAATAACGTGTAGAATCATTGTGTGGCACAGGGATGACATGGAAAACACATTCTATCTGGCACTACCACGTTGATTCAGTGACATTGCATGTCGCAGAATATCCCGAAAGACGGCAAATGAACAATCAAGGTAAAGCCGGCAAACATGAGGCGGGACGGGAGAGAGGTAACCACTGCACTGCAGTACCTCACCTTTGCATCTCTGCAGCTCCGGCATTTCTAAACAGCGGAGAAATGATAAAATATCACAACAGATCTGGACCGCCTCTCGAAACGCAGCTGGATCTGCCCCTGCGGTACGACGCTATGCTGAATTTCCTGTGAACGCGTTCTCTGTCAGTTAAGTGAAGAGACTCACCAAGCGGTCGGAATGACATAAATATTGGGTATAGCCTACATGATCAGCTCAGATGGCCTGGAGGGTAAGTACTGCGTTACCGGGCGTCCGCGCCACCAGTCACGGCCTGATGTTGTCCAACCGCCAGAAATGGCTGAAAGAGTTCAGCTCACAAAAAATATACATGGATTCGAAAATTACAATCTGCACCTTTCTGCTTATTCGCGTAAAAAAAAAAAGACAAACAAACATACAAAATGAGTATATTGGTCAGGAACGACAGTCGCGCCATGATGCATGATCGCGCGCTTTACATAAGCTCGCCCGTTCCGGGTGATTCGCCGGCAAATTGAAAACGGCTCCAAGGTTCGTCCTCGATTTCATGTCGTGCGCCTCACGCTCCCCGCGTGCCGTCAAATATACTCACTTTCCTGTTATCTCTCTCGCTGAATCTGTTCCTTGTTCATAGTTCGTGTTTCCAGTTTTCTCGAGATTTACTTGTTCGAACAACGTCCGACAGATCAGCCAACCATTGCATCACTCATTGACTCCTCAACGTCAACACCTCTCCATCATGGCTCTGATTTCGTTCCCGCCCTCCGAGCGCAAACCAAGGTTTGCCCACATTTGTTCAAGCGCGCACAGATGGGCCTGACGATCACAGAATTCACCGACTCAAGAATGCAAGCAATAGCACCGACCGATGTTGGCAAATTCCAGAGCTCGTGCAGTTGATTTGCGAAGCAGTAGCTGCACTTGACGAGCGCTCGAACGGAGCACCTGCAACCCGCACGATCGCAGCTCTCGCCGCAACCTCGCGGAGAGTATGGTACCTAGCCATCCCTTCGGTGTGGCGAGAGCAAACAAGCCTCATTCCTTTGCTGAAATGCATGCCGTCCGACCTTTTGCAAGAGACGGTCGTGAACGGTAGAAAAACATTTGTACGTGTCTACTTAGTCGTCCGTTGCTTTCGACTCCTTCAAAATGAGGGAATGATCACCTCGCTTCCTCGGTAAAATTTTGAGCCTCGAACAATATTCTGTTTCTTTTTGAGGTGCATGGAAGTAATCGACCCATGTACAAGTCGTCTCACTTTCAGCCTTTTGATATTCTTCGCTTTGGCCAATATTGTTGACTTACCCCGTTTCTAGTCTTTCGCACGACCTGTTACACACGAAGATTGCGCGCGGCTATGGGTATACGGCCCTCTCATCAAGGTGCTCGATACCACTGCTGCCATGGGTGATGGTCCGGTGATGGGTCCCGAAGTTTATCGGATGCTCAGTGCATGCGTCCCGCGGTCGTCGCTTCTCCCTAATCTAGAGACCTTGTTCTGGCAAATGGAGGAAGGCTACTCTCAGCTTTTCTTCGCCCGCTTTGTTGGCGCAAAAGTAACTTCCGTCAGACTCTACAGAGGTGTGGCACGCGTCGATGCTGGCGACGCCTCACCCACTCTTTTCCTTCTTGCCCTAGCCGACTCCTGCCCGTCGGTGGAAGAGCTTGCGCTGGCGTCATACGACGCGGACTTTCTCTGTGATATCATCGGCAATTGCTGGCATACCCTTAGTTCGTTGACTCTCAGCTCGCTCGAGCTGAGCCCGCGGTCAATGGGCAACATCTCGGAGCTGCCTAACCTCGTCGTCCTCCACCTAGCCGTTGTAGACCCCCAGCTGCCTGTTACCTTCACATCTCCCGGTTTCCGTTCGCTGGAGGCGCTGTATCTTTATGTGCCCAGCATGGAAGTGCTCACCGAGGTCCTACAAATGTCGGGCGTGTTCTCGTTGAGCACGGTGCACATTGCCGCACATACGCCATCTCGTGCCAGTTCATGGGAGCGCCTGGTTGAGGATATCTGCGAGCACTGCTCGCCGACGATGTTAACTTCCCTTCTTTTAGTCGAAGAAACCCTCGATAATTCTGCGCGTGTCGTAATTCAGCCGGACGCGGTCGACAGCTACGTGCTCGGCCGTCAGTGTCTGCGGCCTCTCTTCGAATTTCCTAATTTGTGCAGCGTGACGATACAGCCGTATTGTGGCTTCGATCTGAATGACGGTATGTTATGTTTTTTTATCGAAGTTCTTGTATTCTCAACCTCTTAAGTGGACGTCAAAGTCATGGCGCAGGCCTGGCGCAAAGCCACTGACCTTGATCTCACGTCGTTCTCGAAGCCTGTTAGACCACCAAGAGTGACGCTGAACGGGCTCGTCTCGCTTGCGTTCTACTGTCCGATGCTCGACTACCTGCGCTTCGTCTTCGACGGGACGGTACTATTGTCCAAGCTGGATCCTGCACGATTGCCGAGACTTCAGAGCAATTGTCTCGACTTTATACATTTTGCTCACTCGCCCGTCCGTGATGCGCGCATCACTGCCGCGTTTCTTGCTGTCCTGTTCCCAGGCCTACAGAATATCGGTTGGGCTGACGACGAGGGCGACGACATGACAGAACGCGAGCGTATCTGGAGTGAAGTGCAGGGGCTGTTGGAGGATACCAAATTTCGCGAGGGCGCGCGCGAGCTTTTGAGGGTCGACAAAGTATGAACTTTGGTACCCGCAGAAACATTTCACGTACGCAATGGGCTTTACGCACATTTCCTCAATCGGTAAGCCCTGGTGGCTTGCCTCGCACCGAAAGGAATCACAGACAACAGGCTAGGCTGTCCCTTTCCTATCCTATGCTCGCGGATCCTCAACGCGCCGTTCGTTCGACATTTTTGCAACGTCTCTCATCATACCTCTTCAATCGATACACATGTATAGCATTTTTGTACCAACAACAGAACAGAACTAACTGACAATATCCAAGAAAAAGCTAGGAAATGTGTATCATATGTCGCTTTAGCATCCTACTCGTCGCTGCTTAGTTTTAGATTTTGCGATTCAGACAATAATATATCTTTTCTTTGAATAGTTTACTTAGGTATTTACCTACCGTAGGAGCGACCGGTATCTTTACTTGGTTGTTCTTTCCAAATCGAGAAATCAGGATGGTGTCACGCGTGGTCACGGTCACCTGATGGTCAGTTTCGATTCCCGCTGCGGCGGCTTGATTCATCTTTCAACTTCTTGCCACTTACCACCCAGGTCTACGGCCGAGGTTCGACCTACTCTCCAGCTTAAATCCTTCTGTGTCACTTCTGGAGCCCATCTTCAGGACTCATTCTTTCGATCTTCGTATCTCTTTTCTTTGTTGTTTGTGCAAGCTAGTGCAATTATTCGCGTGTGTTTATTTTCTCCTCAGAGCCATGGCCGGCGAGGCATATTACCGTGAGTGGACTCATTTTCCAACTTGGCCACGATGTTCATTTGTCTTTTTCTACCACCATCAGCCATACGCATAATCTTGCCCATTATTGCTCACGGCTATACGTGCGGGTTTGAAGAGCTACGAAGGTTGACACAGCACCTTGTCGGTGACGACATTCGTGGATACAAGCAGCCTGACCCGTTAGAAGCCATTGATGGAGGAATCGAGGAAGACGGAGAGGAAGAGCAAGACCCTTTCTTGGCAGAGCTGTTAGACGTTGAGTGGGCATTCAGTTTATGGATCGAAAACACGTCGGCAAACCATTAGTCTCTGCCCTACTAGTAAGTACTTGCAGAAGCTGAGTAAGGACATTATGAGGACCCACCGTCACTGTTTGCCAAGAAGCTTTAGAAAGAACATGTGGAGGTCCGTAAGGAACAGGCCTAGGCTAAGTAGCTACGGGTCGCTGTGTTTACTTAACTGCTGAGAGAAGTGTTCCGAGCCTAGCTGTAGAAGCGGCAAGGCAACGGAAACCTAGTTTGCTTTCTACCGGCAACACTCGAAGCTTAGCAACCGGACCTATATTAACTTCTGTACGTCGGAGGTGACGCGTTCCGGCTCAGGGTCTTAAGCACCGATACGCTAGACAACACTCTATGAATGGGCCTACCACTGACGGGGCGAAGAGTATCTTTTTTTCCTCCAGACTTGGCTGAACAGCTTCATGTAAAGTCCACATATGGCTCGCAAAAGGGAGCAGAGCGAGTGCAAACTGGGTTATAGATAACTCTATGCGCTTGTTAGCTAACTCCATCGAACGCGGTCAGTACTTTGCCAGGGTGAGGCACCGCATTTTAACGTTGTCGAGAAGCAGAACTTCTCACAGGCGAAAGACGTCTCGGGTGGAAACTCAAGTTCTTTTCGATTTATCCAAGTGGCGTTTAGTGGAGTCAATTACAAAACTTTACGAGTTACTTAAAGAGCTATTCGAACAATATCTCCAGCCGCGGGTGATCTAATCGCGGTAAATGGTGACCTGCGTGGTAATCAGGTCGAAACTGTCCTAATGCGTAAGTTGTGCGTGGTGCCCAGCTCGACAGATGGAATAAACTCTCAAACCCGCTTCATGTTATCAACATACGACAGCACATCTCCAAGCACATCGAGCACTTACTTTCCGGAACGAGCTCGAGTAACTCCTACGCTCTTTGCGATTGTTGCCTTCCGGATTTCGACCTCCCGTCTCAACTTAACAACTTGCTACTTAGTTCGCCCTTAGCCTTGACCTGTAGTCCACTAGCACTGGTGCGCACTGGACTAAAGAGCTAAACCGTTCTTGTTGGTTCATTTCTATGGCCTGTGAGGACGTCATCTATATTGTAAGTTTCTTTTCTATATTATACCGACTTAGTGTTCGATACTTCGCACTGGCGCCCTGCGACTTCGCTGTACTATGTGTAAAGCACCGCCAGTCAATGATAACCAACTTCGCTGCTGTGGCAGTGTCTCACCCAAGATACATGATGCAAAGCGCGCCTGCATCTTAGCCTAGGTGTATGTCGATAGTTATACAGCGATATCTAAGATCTTTAATATTGATGTTGTCGACTCTTCAGACGCTGGCAGGCGATGCGTCTATCGGACATTAGTATTTTAATCCTTTCGTTCATAAATTCAGCGCATTGTGAGTGGTCATTAATAGGTTTGCGGGATGAAATGTTCGCCTTAAACTAGGTCCTTACATAATCACGTTTATTATGCTAACTCCCCTTGTACGCACTTACACTTCAGGAAGCGCCTTTCTTGAAGTCCGCGTAAACCTTGCTGGTTGCTTTCTTTGAGCAGGTTACGGAAGAACCAGACGAGACTGAGCTGCGCTCGCAACAGAAACTGGAAAGGGCATCCCATGCCGAAGCTGAACACTCACTGTTCGTATTTGGCGACACCGGTAAGCAATGCGACGAGAGGAAACAAGAAGAAGTGCGCGGCGAGCATGAAAAAAAGGAGGAAGCGTCACGTGAACTATCCGGTCTCGAGCCCTTAAACCTAAAACGCAAAAAAAAAAAAAAAAAAAAAAAAAACAGTTCCGATTCCCGCTTGATTCATCGTTCAACAATTCAACTCTGCCCTCCAGCTTTAGGCCTTCGTTGTTAGCGTTTCTGCAGTCTATCCTCAGGAGTCGTTCTTTTTATCTTCAAAGCATTTCTAGTGCTTGTGCAAGCTAGTGCAATTCTTCGCCTTTGCTTCTCTTTTGGCAGAGTCATGGCCGGCGAGACACACTATCGTGAGTGGCATGGACTCATTTTCGAGCTTGGCCACGATGTTCATTTGTTTTTTCTACCATCATCAGCCATACGCATAATCTTGCCCATCATTGTTCACGGCTATACATTGGGATATGAAGATCTACGAAAGTTGACACAGCATCTTGTTGGCGAGGACATTCGTGGATACAACCACGTGCCTGACCCGCTAGACGCCATTGATCGAGGAATGGTGGAAGATGAGGTGGAAGATGAAGTGGAAGACTCTTTTTTGATGGATTTGATCGACGTAGAACACGCATTTACCTCCTGGGCTGACAATGTGTGGGCAGAGCGCAAGGTCCGAGTTCCTGAACTCTTCCCCATCAAGTGCACTGCAAAAGAGGAAAGGGAATGGAAACGGCGGATAAAGAAGCAAGGAGAACGACGTGACGATTGGCCACAGCGGTTTATGCTTGTCACTCACAAGTCGAAGCCACACCCGACGGGAAAGGTCAACGACAATGCTCGCGTCGAGTCAGAGCAGACCAGAAAGATACTGGACGAGTTCCTTTCCTCGGTCGTTCCAAATGCGCCGGAAGTTCTTTCAGCGAAGGACTTCACATTTACGCATGTTCCCATGAGTCGTCTCATTTGCTCTAATACATTCCGGAAGCAAATTCCGCTTGTAAAGTAGGGTACGGTGAGTGTTACGCCACTTAAAGCTTAAAGGTTTGCCGTTCTCAATTTTATGGTTGCAGGCTATCCGCGTAGCGGACGGTCGCAGATGCTTGATTACGGCACTTCTCACGCTGTTGTTGTAGTTATTGTAATTTCTGGAATCTATAGCGCCATATTGACAGCTGTCTATGGACCCCACTCTATGTCCGCGCGAAATGTAGTTCGGCCACCAACAAAGCTCGTACGAGCTCAAGCGCTCAACCTTCAGTCATCAAAATCATTAGCATAGTCCGTTAGCAAATCCATGTGACGCGTTGAAGTGCGCCATGTGTGTCTGCACAGTAGTTACTACATTTACACTATTGAAAGAGTTCATGCGTGCAGTCAGGCGCGAAGGTGGGGTTAAGGTCGGAAAGTCAGCGGCTGCACCGCGACTCCCCGCGATAAGGTGGCTTTTCCACCTTCCAATTCGCAAATCGGCGGGCAGCTGCGCGTTGGCTGAGACCTGGAGACCTCGCTTGGAGCCTTGGATCCGGTGACAGACAAATTTCTACATTGGTATCTCGATGTCACGACGACGCAAGTGTTAACTTGAAATAAGTGAGATTAAGAGGTGTGGCGGACAGTGGGTGAAGCAAACTAGGTACTCTGTATGGACTGACTGTAGCGAATGAAACGCGCGTTCCTTCCTGACAAAACGCAAATAGGGTGCGCTCGAGGTTGACACGGTGCTTTCACTTTCCATCTCCCATCGCTGTGATCCCCGCTCCCCTTATCACCCCCCCATAGACCCCGCTCTGTGGCGGTGCTCGATCGGTCCTTGCAGTCGCCACAGAGCGTCCATCTTATATTTACTCTGCATTTCTCTGTCTGTTCTGAGTGTGTTGAAAAAGGAAATATTGTTACAACGATGAACGGCGGATATGCGGAGATGGAGAAATCGATGACGAAGACTCTGCAATACTTACTAGTATGTAGTACCCAGAACATTCAAAGTAAGGACTCCACTTCTGAACCAGATCTCGAGAGGGTAGTTGGTCGGGTCGGTTTCTAAGGTGCTATCAAGACATGTGTACCGATCCTGTAGGCGGTTAGCATGATGAAAATGCAGGCGAGTGTGAGACAGGTCACGCCAAGTGCTTCGAAGGTAGTAGGCAATAGCCGTGGGCGGACTGTGTCGAAGTACGGTGTCCACTTGATGGTATTCGCTCGCGCACTTTCGACTCGCGCTTCTGAAGCTCTTAAGATCTGAAGGGTTGTCAACGTAGTGCTAGTGAGTACTTAGAGACCCCCCCCCTTTCGTTCGCGATGATCGATGGAGGCACTGCGAATGACACTCCTTAGATCTTAGACTTGAGGACGCTGATGATCGGTGACTTGATCGCCATCAGTCGCCTATGTACATCGTAACGATTGATATTACAGCCGGATTCCAGACTGGCAGACAGACGAAACATGTGGTTTTAATATTACAGGCTATACTAAGTTCGGCATATCATGCCATACCATGAACTGGATAAGGCAGCCTGATGATTTCGTCCAAGAGTGACTTGAACCGGGGACTATATAGTGTTATCCACCGCACCCTGGTTCTCTTTACTTTATTCGGAGCGGCAGGATTAGGCGTCTGGATGGTATATGTGCAATCATGACCAACGATAAGCATGCCCACCACCTTAGTGTCCCACCTTGAACCATGCGCTCCAAGGTTCTTGAGATAAGTCTTGAGCTGGGCGAACGTTTCATGGCTTCTCCTTGTACCAGGCTTCTTACGCTCATGTCCGATAGAAGCGACCTCCACAAGGAGTCGAACGACATCGGGATGACGGTTGTCAGCATCGCGACCGTCATATTGACAGATGGCGAAATCAGGGTAATGTTTACCAGCATTGTTCCCAAAGCTGACCGCGACTCCCATAGAATCAATGGTAGTGTTGCCGACGTCGTCGTCGTCGTCGTCGTTGTCGTTGTCGTTGTCGTCGTCGTCATCATTGACCTCCCCCTCGCTGTCACTGACCTCCTCATTTTCGTCGTCGCCAGTGTCTTGTTCCTCTTCTTCTTCGTTGGCGTCACCGTCTTCTTCTTCTTCTTCTTCGCCGTCGTCGTTTTCGTCGTTTTCGTCGTCGTCTTCATCCGCCTCATCATCCTAAGGCCGTAAAACAAATCTCGCATCAATACCTAGATTCAACCCAAGATATGTAATGCAATCACTTACGCCGTTGTTGAGGCCTTCCGCGGGTTCTCGGAATAGCGCTTGCGGCTTGACCAGATAATCTGGCCCAAAGACATAATGGAGAAGGCCGTTCAGCGGGCCGTACTGTTGGAACTGCGTAGCTGGGCACTGCTTCACGGGATACCACCCTACAATACGCTCCTTGAGCTTGTCCGGCACACGTGGGTCGTTCTTGAAGAATGATTGGGCTTTCACCATCTATACAAACGCACATTAGTAGGACTGTAATGTGAGATACAAGAAAAAGGGTCTGCTTACATTGTCGTGGAAGCAGGAAGATAAAACTTGTGAAAGGCGCGTTGGATCTTTTATATCGCACCGGGATGATATTTTTAGCACGGGAAGACGACCATTACTGATCTCATACAACGAACCGGCCAAAAACCACGTTCATCTCTATGACGATCAGCCATTCAGCTCAACCTTCGTTGCGTAATTTCCTGGGCGCTGAAATGGTGTATGTATCTAGTTGTTCATTGACCTTTAGTGGACGATGTCACTCTGGAAGATGGATTTTTCAGCGGTGAAGACTCCAATGAGCGGAACATGAACCAATCCCTTGCATTGAGGCACCGTCATAAAATATCTGACCTTGGTATCCAGCCGGCCAGCGGCTAGACAAATCAGCAGGCCAGCCAGAATGGAATGCCAAAGCGCTTGATCAAAGGACTAGAAGCTGTCAACGTCTCAACCACTGTCAACGTCTGGACCGCCGCCCTGGTGACGGCCAGCCAGACAAATTGAGATGACGGAGCCAGCCCGTCTGAAACTATAAGGGCTGTGACCAGTCAGCTACGCACCCTGAAGGCTACATCCAAATGGAGTCTTCAAGTGAGCGCACGAGCATGGGCAACGGAACACTCAGTCATACAAAGCTTCAAGCGCTTGAGCCTGCATGGAGCCCCATGCAGCAGTCCTTTCATCCGATTTTGTTGATCGACTACACAGATTGACAATACCGGCTTTTGTCGGCGATCTGAACAGATCAGTCACGCGGAGTCACACCAGTCACGATCGCACGATGCAGGATATAAGTCTACGGCCAAGTTCAACCTGCCTTTTAGCTTTAGCCCTTCCGTATCAGTACTTCTGAAGTCCGTCTTCAGGACTCGTTCTTTCGATCTTCGTGTCTCTTTTCTTTGTTGTTTGTGCAAGCTAGTGCCATTATTCGCCTTTGTTTCTTTTTTTTGCAGAGTCATGGCTGGCGAGACGTATTATCGTGAGTGGACTCGTTTTCGAGCTTGGTCACGATGTTCATTTGTTTTTTCTACCATCATCAGCCATACGCATCATCTTGCCCATCATTGCTCACGGCTATACGTGCGGGTTTGAAGAGCTACGAAGGTTGACGCAGCACCTTGTCGGTGACGACATTCGTGGATACAAGCAAGAGCCTGACCCGTTAGACGCCATCGATGGAGGAATCGAGGAAGACGGAGAGGAAGAGCAAGACCCTTTCTTGGCAGAGCTGTTAGACGTTGAGTGGGCATTCAGTTTATGGATCGAAAACACGTCGGCAAAACGCAAAATCCAAATTCCCGAGCTCTGGCCTATCAAGTGCACTGCGAAGGAGGAAAGAGAGTACGAGCGGCGAGTGAAGAAGAACAAAGGAGAGCAGCGTATCGAGTGGCCACAGCGGTTCATGCTTGTCACTCACAAGTCGAAGTTGCACCCGACGGGAAAGGTCAACGACAACGCTCGTGTCGAGTCAGAGCAGACCAAGAAGAAACTGGACGAGTTTCTTTCGTTGGTCGTTCCAAATGCGCCTGAAGTTCTTTCCGCGAAGGACTTCACATTCACGCATGTTCCCCTCAATCGTCTTATTTGCACTAATGCATTCCTGAAGCAAATTCCGCTTGTAAAGTAGATCGTTTGGACGTCTCTGGTGAGTATTACGTGACTTGAAAGCTTGCCATTCTCAGTTTCATGGTTACAGGCTATCCGCATAGCGGACGGTGGGGGATGCTAGTGATGATTACGATGCCTCTTATGCTGTTTTTGCATTTCTTGTAGTTTTTGGATTCTTTGGTGTCGGATTGACACTGGTCTTATATACGTATTCTCATGCTCTGTGTCTGTCTGTTCTGATACGCGCATGTGCATGTTCACTGCATATTTACGAAAGTCTTTGCCGTTGTGTCGCTTCAACATGAATTGCCGCCACGTGATCGTGTCCTTCAGCCGTCCCGCGGTCACGATCCACGCGTGAGACTCGCGTGAGTCACAGCCATATGAGGCTTGCGACGCCTGTCAATCACTTATTTACTAGTAACTGCCATGTCCCAACCCGCCACCGACCCAGCCACGACCCCGAGCGATGCCATTTTCTCTAAAATCCCACAGCGGGGAGCTCATCTTGCGGAGACTTGGGCCTTCCTGTCTGTCGGCGTAGATCGCATCCTCAATGAGCTCGAGCAAGGCCTTTCATTCACGAGCTACACGAACCTCTACACGACAGCATACAACTATTGTACTTCGCCCAAACTCTCAAATAAGGTAGACAGCTCGACCCGTGGTGCGTGTTGAATGCGTAATCCTGTCAAAACTGGACTAATGGTGCGTCCAGTGGTAAATGGCGCTAATCTAGTGGGCGCCGACCTCTATAACAAGCTTATTGAGAAATTCATTGAGCATTTCAAAACATTAACTGAGGTGATTTGCGGTGAACCTATTTAGCTTTTCTTGAACTCAAAGGTGGGCTCTGCAGAAAGCGGACACTCTTCAAGACGAAGAGCTGTTGCAATTTTACGCCACGGAGTGGGACCGTTTCATGACTGGCGCAAGCTACCTCAATCGATTGTTCGCGTATCTCAATAGATATTGGGTCAAACGTGAGCGAGACGAGGGAAAACGCTCGGTATACAATGTGTACACAGTAGGTTCATTCCTTTTTTTCTCGCAGCCCATCGATATATCCCACAAACGTCAAAATACAGCTCGGCCTTGCGCAGTGGAGGCTGCATGTCTTCAATTATATCCAGGCCAACGATTCGAAGCTCACAACGGCCATCTTTCGTTTGATCCAAAGGCAACGGAACGGCGAAGATGTCGATCCGAGCCTTGTGAAGAGAGTCGTCAATTCATTTGTGTCGCTGGGCATCGATGAATCGGATCCGGACAAGGAATGCCTGGAGGTGTACAAGAAAGATTTCGAAGAACCGTTTGTCACTGCCACCCAGGAGTATTACAGGAATGAGTCGAAGACGTTCATGAATGATCATCCCGTCTCTGATTACCTGAAGAAGGTGGAAGAGCGTCTAAAGGAAGAGGAAGAACGTGTGGATCGCTGTCTGCATCAAAAGACGCGGAAAGAACTCATCCTCAATTGCGAACAGACCCTCATCAGTGCGCATTCGGAGCGGCTGCAGGACAGCTTTCAAGAGTTCCTTGACTTCGACCGCGACGAGGACCTGCAACGCATGTATTCCTTGCTGTCGCGCATCCCGGACGGCTTGGACCCGCTGCGCAACCGCTTCGGAGCCCACGTGAAGAAGGCTGGTCTTGCAGCGGTGGCGAAGTTGGTGGGCGAGGGAGGCGAGAATGCGGATTCTATCCAGCCCAAGATGTATGTGGACGCCCTGCTCGCAGTGCACCAGAAGGCGGCAGAAATCGTGCAGCGCAGCTTCAAGAATGAGGCTGGTTTCTCTGCCAGCCTTGACAAGGCGGCGCGCGAATTCGTGAATCGCAATGCAGCGATTGGGAAGACAAGCAGCAGGTCATCCGAATTACTTGCCAAGCACGCAGACTTGCTCCTGCGCAAAAGCAATAAGATGGTTGAGGAAGAAGACTTGGATAGCGCGTTGAATCGGGTGGTAAGCGTTGAGCACGGCTTGGAAGATAAATACAATTGTTGACGGCTTGATAGATGGTCTTGTTCAAATATCTCGAGGACAAAGACGTCTTCCAAAACTACTACAGCACCAAGCTCTCCAAACGCCTCATTCACCAGGTGTCGGCCTCTGACGAAGCCGAATCGAGTATGATCTCCAAGTTGAAAGAAGCATGTGGTTTCGAATATACTAACAAGTTGCAACGCATGTTCACAGGTATGTGGCTTTTGTTGCAGCCACTCGTTGACCTGTCCTAACGAATGTTTCTTTTCCTCAGACATCAGCCTCAGCAAAGATCTCACTGATTCGTTCAAGGAGCGCATGGCGCAAAACCATGGCGACGGGGATATTTCATTCAGCATCCAGGTCTTGGGTACCAACTTCTGGCCTGTCAACCCACCTTCGCATGGGTTCACGATACCACCCGAGCTGACTCCGACGTACGACCGTTTCCTCAAGTATTACCAGTCGAAGCATCAAGGGCGGAAGCTCACGTGGCTGTGGAACTACTCGAAGAACGAACTCCGGACGAACTATCTGAACCAGAAATACATGTTGATGACCAGCGCGTACCAGACGGCTGTGCTATTGCAGTATAATCGACACGATACGCTCTCGCTGGACGATCTCATCGGTGCGACAGCGATCTCGAAGGAAATCCTCATTCAGGTCCTTGCCCTCCTCGTCAAAGCCAAGGTCCTCATCAATCAGGAAAGTGAACAGTACGATCTGAATCCTAGTATGATTTTCTCTCGGTTTGGTTGAATGGCATATGCTGAACCTACTGCTTCTGCTAGGCTTCAAGTCGAAAAAGATTCGCGTGAATCTGAATCAGCCTATTAAGGCCGAGACGAAGCAGGAGGCGGATGACGTGCAGAAGGCGACTGAGGAGGATCGCAAATATGTCACGCAAGCCAGTATCGTCCGGTATGTATATTTATTTATGACGTATCGTATTAGACGGTTACCTAACCATTACCGTCAAATCTAAGCATCATGAAAGCAAGAAAGACGATGAAGAACCAGGCTTTGATTCAGGAAGTTATTTCCCAAATCTCGCAGCGCTTCGCGCCACAGATTTCCGATATCAAAAAGGTATGTTGTTTTTCGTTATTCAGTGGCTACGCAGGGCAAGATTGATATTTTGCATGTAGGCCATAGAAACGCTTCTTGAGAAAGAATATCTCGAGCGAGTTCCAGATCAAAAAGATACATTCAACTACGTGGCATGATGATGTTTCTTTCTCTACTCGTTTTAGCTCTGTCTACGCTTTCCCGCATTACTCTTCAAGCTCATTCATACATCCACACTTGACCTATGCTCTCGTATACAGCATCTATTATCAATATAATATTTGCATAATGGACCTGTTACACCCATTCTGTACATTGACACGCTTGCATGCAGATAATTTTCCATCGCAAGAGAAATGAGAAATATTGTTTTACTGGAGTGATGACCGAAAGCTATGAATATATACGGTAGAACATACACACATAAAAGCGACCGGGACAGCGCAAATAATTAATTCATCACAACAAAGAGCAAACAAAGCAAGGTTAAAACAAAGAACCGACATAGGCTGATGCAAAGTGCAGGATTCCTCGAAGAAAGTGCGGGTATACCATGTATGAAGTTTGAACCTGAGTTAGCTGTTCCTATCCAAAAAAATTTTCCTTGCTCGCATGAGTGCTTGTCCACATTCGTTTCGTCCGGAAACACCGTCTTCACCGTTTCCCCAGAACGCGTCTCCTGGATCGTGATATAATAGGAGGGCGCGCGCCGTCTCGCAGAGTTGTGCACGTAACTGAGGATGCTGGTTGAATTTCAGATCCAGCACCTCGTCGTACTGTCGTTCCGCGAGTTGGTCAGTCAGTCTATTCTTTTTCAAAAAAGGAAGAGAAGAACCTTTTGCATAAAATTCTGACTGAAATCGGGTGACTGCTGCGTAGCGAACTGGGCAGAGATCCCCGGGACATCATCGACATTAGGACACTGCCTGATCTGCTCCGCGATCGCAGGACTGTTCGGTAGAAACTTCATGGCTTCAAAGAGATGTGTCCCGGTCGGATATGATCGGTCGCCGTACATGATCGCATGTGGCGAGTGGTTCATGAACCCGGGATATGGCTCTAGCTGCGTGAACACAATCGGCCTTTCGCCGGGATCGTACAAGTCTTCCGCGTCCGACACCGAACCGTCCCCGTTTTCGCCCGCAAAGTTACGTGGCAGGATGTGCGTCGTGACTCCCATCGGGCGATGATTCACTCGGATCGTGTGTGCGCGCGTGCCGGGGCCGCGCGCCGTCCGCGCCATCTGTGCATATTGCACCAGCAACGAGTCCACTTCCAAGGGGTTGGCGCCCGCGCCACCGTCCTCGCCGCGCTTAAACATGCGCTGCAGTAGGTTTCCTTGCCGCCGCCGACGTTGGTCTGGCGGTGGCGGCGGTTCCTGTTGGTGATGCGAAGTGCCGGGAGCCCATCCGAGGATGGGGTCGGAGGGCAACTGTACGATGTGCTTGTACGGCGACATCTCGAAGAGGTCACGCGGCGGCGGGGGTAGCGGGTTGTTGGTCCACGACGGTGCGGATGCGCGGCGCTGTTTACGAGGTGGAGGCCCATACGCGAAAGGGTGAGCAGGAGGAGTGAATGGGCCGTCGAGCGGGTTGGAGCGTTGAGTGGGCGAAAGCTCTGGCGGTGACGGTGGCAAATGCGGTGTTCGATTCCATGGATATGGTGTCGATGCACGGCGAGTGTGAGATGTAGATCCTTGTGTAGGCACAGGCGTTGGAACTGGCATTGCTGGCGTTGGCGCCGGTGTGGTTTCAGGAATCGGCATTGCTGGCATTGTGGTCGGACCTGATGTGGGGACAGCCGGTGGCGCAAAACCCACCCCGCCTGCAGCACTCGGCGTCATCGACCGCAGTACAGGCGGCGGAGGATATATTTCGGTTTGCATCGTAGCCGAGGGCAGCATGGCAGGCGCCGAAGAATGCATGGCTGGATTAGGCATCATAACAGAAGACGCATTCGCTGACTGCAATATCGGTGGAGGTGGTGCCGGCGTGCTTGGCATCAAACCAGGACCACTTGAAGGGAGCTGAACTATTACAGATGGTGGCGGTGGTTGCATTCCCCCCGAATTCTGCGATGCTGACTGGACCATGGGAGGCGGTGGAGCGGGCGTGGAAGTCGCGACACCCTGTATAGTGGGCGGTGGCGGTTGTGCTATAGACATGGGCTGGAAACCCGGCGGATAAGCAGCACCATCATATGGTGCTGTTGACATCAGGGGAGGCGGAGGTGGTATAACACCAGACATGTCAGCAGGCGGATCTGTGATGGATAGCGGCTGGAAACCCTGGGGTAGACCAGATGCAGCAGGCGTTGCAGCTGGAGGCGCTGGTGTGACTGAGGTGGGCTGAAATCCAGGTGGAAATCCACCCTCTGGCATCGGAGTAGTAGGCTGCGCCTGCGAGGGCGGGCCTGGCATCACGACAGGCTGCGGCATCCGTATGTCAGCTACTTGCGCCGCCTGCTCGGTACTACTTTCCTGGAAGAATCCGGGTGTCGTCCTGTGTAAGATGTGTTAAATATAGGATGTATTTTCACCTCCGGGATTCAAAGGATCCACAGAAGGGGAGAATAAGTAGCCGGCAGCTGATGATGTTACATACCGAATTGGAGGTGTTCGAGGTGCCTGCTCCGACAAGGTGCTCGGAGAAGATACGGCCCTTAAGATACCGCGCCTCGGATGCGGCGTGACTGCACGACGGGTGGAGCGACGTTGGAGTATTCTCTGGTCGGCCCACGGGTACGGTGGGGTATATCCACGCGACATGTCGGGCTGGGTGCCATCGGAATTTTCACTCCTGTCCTCACTTTCAGTCTCCATGGAATCACTTTCATGACCAGATTGCGATCGCAGTGCGGAGAGGTGCGGTTGATTCGGGGAATGCGCTGACCACAGTGAATTGACGGCACCGGGGGGAGGATTGGGGGCAGCTGGCATGTACTGACCTGTCAACGGGTCAACCACGGCGGTGGGGACGAACATAGACGGTAGCTGGGACACGTTGACTGGTTGTTGACCGCTGAGAGCCGGAATGACGGGGAAAGGCGCCGCTGCAGGCGTGGCTGCATGTGGTACATATGCTTGACGCATGGCAGTTGAACTTGCACCAACCGCGTGTGGCTGCGACGCCACAAAACCTGCTACCGTCACAGTGAACAGAGCTTTACATGTCATTTATCTATAAACCTACCACTGACACCCGGCGTCTGTGGAACGTACGGAGCTGAACGAACTCAGTAGGTCAGATGAAATTGTTATTCGGCCTCACAATGCATTGCTAGTCGCTGTCTTGCGGATCCGGCTGTAATGATGTTTGCTATCTTTTCTTGAATAACTAGCGCCACAATGAACCACTAACCTTGAGGCGTGGGCATGGCAGCGAGAGCAAGGTTCACGGGCTTCCTCTTCAAATTATTTCGTACAGCAGGGATAACTGGCTGCCCAAAACGTTGCATTCCACTAGGAATGACGGGACCCTCTGTCGAGATGAAGCCAGCAGGAAATTCGGAGCCATTGGGGGCAGCTGCCGAGCCTGTGCTCTTATGTCGCCCACCAAATATTTTTGGAAGTTTCATGATTGAAGAGTCGATTTACAGATATGAGAACGAGAAGACATGTGGATATACGAAAATCGCTGCAGAACGTGTTGTGGACGGAGCAAGTATCGACTGGAGGTCGACTACAAAGAGTCAGACGGCCATTTCTCTGAGAGTGCCTGCAATCAGGTGGTGTTCGGGATTCATATTCAACGGTCGCCGTCATGATCGCCGTATGTCGGTCTCCAACATTCGGAACTCTAATTTCCTGCAGCGTCTACGATTTTATCCTTGGCCTGAAATACTCAACTGATATCTTCGCGATCATAACTATCCTTTTCTACGTTGAATTTGTGCTGGTATTCTTCCTTTCACGAACATACCTTTTAGTTATCTGCAATCTCGGCGCGAGTTGGCGGATCGTTACGTTTCCTTTAGGACCTGCCAGTGAATACGAATCCCATATACATCTGAGCCCTTCGCAACTTTGGAAGACATGTCGACGTGGCATTCTTGAAAGGATTGTCTTCGAGGATTCGGATTGCCATTCTCCGTTGGCCTTCACTACATCAGTTTATGTAAAGTATCGGGCCATCTGTACAGCATGTAGTGGCCAAGTCCCTGGACTCGATTTTTGATCATACACGTGAGTTGGTGATTCGCAGAACACTCGACTCGGACGAGAGCATGGAGGTGAGTGCATGGAAAAAGAACGAATATGCACAATATACTGATCGCAGAGATAGCGGCACATGGACGTTTATTCATCGATTTGGAACGATGACATCCGTATGTGAGAATTAAAGAGAATGAACAGGCAATTAGTCCGAAGTGGCGAATTGGAACTCAGTGAGCGGCAGGAACTGTTCGCAACTGGAAGTGCGAAGGATGCGAATCAGAATATGGCGTAGAGTCCATGACAACAGCATTCACCATTTCTTTTGTTTAGGAAAAACGAGAACAGCGACTGGGTACACTTCGAATTCGAAGCTGTCGGTGACAGTTGAACGTTGAACGGCTGCAGAATTTCGGTCGCCGCCAATTTAGCGTTCACCCATCACGGCGCCTATAAAGTCTGTTGTGCTCAAATTATCGGCCGCCGCGGCCAATTCAGTGTTGACATCTGTGCGTCTCCTTTGACTCTTCTGTATCCATTTTGTGACCACGCGCAATTTTAACGACGAAGAGGTGCGCACTGCCGAATGCCTTGCGAGCTATGCCCGTGGTCTTCTACACCGAGTTCGAGCGCCACTAGGAAAACACCCACCTCGCGGACAAGTCCGAGTTCATGAAGGTTTATAAGTATGTGATCATGAATGAACAGGAGGACAGATCGAAAGATGATTGGCGCGGAGCCCGCCGAACGTGGAACAGACGGAAGGCGCCGACCACATTGGAGGAGGTCGTGTTTTCTGTTGTTACTTGGAAAATTTGAATCTGTTGTCTCAGGCGCCTGGAAGTGATCTTCACCATCTGGGCTCTAATTAGAAAATCCATGGACGACGTCCATGCGCTTGGCGATCTATCGAACGACTACACGCAGGGTAGGATCACAAGACGTATGTCTCAAATTTTCAGTTCATCTGTTAACGTGAATCATTTGATGTGTCTTTTCACACAACACAGCGGTTAGGACCGCATTGTACTGTGTGGCAATGTAATGCGCTGATTGCAGCAGAGGCTGTGAGGCTTACCGAAAATGCCGAGCAGGTCGATTCGACGACGGTACAGGTGCACGGACCTACATTAAATAAGTTGTCGAGGGATCAAGCTTCAAGACTTACAACGAGTACAGGCATATGACAGTCCATAGAAGGTAATCGAGCAAGGCGTGAGGTATCAGACAACGCGAGATACAAGTACATCCACTAAGAAGGGCCATGATAAAGGGTTTCGACGAACATCATAACAAGAAGTAATGTTTCCGGCAAAGATACAAAGACTATGGCCAAACATCTGAGTCGATTTCTGGTCATGCATGCGAGTTGGCGATTCGCAGAACGCTCGACGAAGAAAGTATGGAGGTGAGAGCATGGAAAAAGAACAAATTCATACAATAAACTGGTCGCAGAAAGATAACGGCACGTCGACGTGCGTTGACAAATTTTGGAACAACTTTGAAATCCATAGTGAGATGTAAAGAGAACGAACAGGCCATAAAGGGCGATCAAGCGGCAGAACAGTGAACATTTCGCGGGAAAAAAAGAAGCCTACAAATGAATGCCGAGTTCCCCAAGCCTGTAACGTCCTTGCGCCAAGTGAAAAACGCTGATATCAACATAGTGAGTGTCGAAACCATGCCAAACAATAATGAGTCAAAACTTACACGATGCCTCTTTCCAAATTCATCCAACATTTAAGAGCCTGCGGGAAAGAGCCCAACGCGGCATGAACTGTACGGTGCGCATCTTGCAACTCTGCACTCATGTCAACCACTACTTGCATGGGTGACTTATTCTCTGCGCGGGCGCGAACGTGCACAAAGTTGAAGTCCTCCCCATCCATCTCCTCCTTATAGAATCTGGACGGAAAAAAAAGCGAAGTTGGTTAGTCCTAGCATACAAACTGCAAACATCAAGTCGACTCACGAAAACAGGTCGTTGATGATACACAAAATGAAATCCATATCCGGCAAAACCTGCAGGTAAGTCATATGCGGAACTTGAAGACGTTTCGGGAAGGTGAAGCAGGCGTATGCGGATCCCATGCCACTGCGCTGGCGAATGGCCCAAGGGAATTTGCTTGAACAGTGAGACGCGTGTTCGACGCGCGGCAAATGCGGTTCCATGCATGATATTGTGACAAACTGCACGCACGCGGCGAAAATCGTACGTGCAGATTCCGTATCATAGATATCCCACATGCGTTTCAGGACATCAATGTACGCAGTGAGAACCGGATCGAGCTGCGGGAGGCCGTGAATCAGCCGATACTCGAACACCTCAAAGACTTCCGGGTGTTCGGGTGCAACGTCGTCGACGTAGAAGAAGTAGCTGCACGTAAATGTGAGACGTTATGAATACATAAGAAGATGACGAGACAGACCAGGTAAACAAAGCGGCATTGAGCTTCTCTTCGAAGGTCAGGTGAGGGTAACAGAACTATCGGACAATGTTGAATTTAGATGCTTCGACTTTGCGCTGGATTGACTTGCCTCTGCAAATGTCGACGAAAGTCGCAGGGCCTTGTCCAGTATGGCACTTCGTTGTATGCCATATTCCTTCATATTCGCGACCATGGCCTTCTCGAGCGCGTCGTTGATGAACGAGGTGGTCGGGGATTTGTACGCGATCGATGCCAGGTAGCCCTTTAGAATAGATGCGAGACCTTCCGCTGCAATGCATGCATTAAGTACAAGACGTACAGGACAGTGGAAGCAGAGTAGCACAAAATACCGCTTACCAAAATTATGAGGATTGCTTTTATCCTGCCCGTTTTGAAAGTGATGGTTGCCCGACTTGCCTGGAATTCAAGTGATCAATCGGTTGTTACTTGGCCGTAGGGCGCACATACCTAGCAGAGGCAAACATCCGTCGCCAGGCGAGCTGACAATGTGAGCATTCGAGGAAATCAAACAGCCGTCGAGAGTCATGATGAATACAGTAGAATTCCCGATTCAAAAGGAGGATAGAATGGGGTGGACTAGCCGAATGGATATAGAGCCTTATAGAGGTTTCGAGTGCGATACCACTACCAGGAGATGGGAGTAATCCGTAGACGAGAAACTCAGTATTTATAGGGTAGACCACGAGAAGGCCGTCTATTTCCATATGATCGTTGGAATTCCACTAGAATCGCCCACCATTCAATGAGAAATCACGGAGTGCCGCTATATGCTAGTCCAGAGCGGTCTGTCCATATTGAAGAGCCGATACTAGCCCAGGATTACAGATTTGCCGAATTCATCAACAGAAGCTGAAGTGTGCCATGGGCCATGGCCAACTTTGTAATCGGGTGTTCCCGACAGAGTTCAACAAAAAACCAAAAAGAAGCTAGAGTGGAGACATCTTTAAAGCAGCCGATTATCGCTCGAGTATGGCCCCGATTTTGACCCGATCTTTTTCCTTGGATGAGGCGGATGGCAAAATCGACACAGAATGGAGTGCTCGTCGATTCTGTCGAGCTGAGTCAATGTGTGGCCTGTGGGTGGCGTCCTGTTCCGACATCATGATCCCCACCCTGACAGTCGCCGGTGTAACAGCGCTGAAGGCCGTACACAGGCTGCAGTTATGCGAATCCACTTCAGAAGCTTCAGCTTCAGAGATTCAACGGAAGTTTGACGGGGTATTCTTGGACATGCTGCAGTCAACAGTTTGACAGCTTGCGAAATGACTTCCAGAAGGCGGCATTTGAAGAGCAGTTGCCAGCGATTTTCTATCAATTCCTGGGCCTGGCCGTGGTATTGAGCAGGCCGGTGGCTGGAGCGGAAGTCCATTTAGCGCTTCTTGCGGCATTCCGCTGGAATCCACCGGTCTTCTAAAGTAGATTGACGTTGATTGATCCCCGTCGACTCCCCGTTGCCCCGATCAATGCCGCCATCAGCGGCTACTTGCACGCTGCCTCGTATGTTGACCACCTTCGATTTTATGAGTCCTTGTTTATAATTTGCAACAGTATTCGTTGTGTGTCCTCGGTATTGCAATCGATCGGATCGCGTGATCGCGTGGCCTCGTCTTGTTGAGTGCAAATTGCCGCCATGCCCCCTGGGTAGAAACTTTACGGCATCATTCCAAATTACCTCTAGTTTAGTGCACACAGTGATCTATCCGGCTGGCCTTTTAATCCCACACAATTTATGCGTACATGAGTATGTCTCTGGTCTCCTAGAGGGCGTCTACTACAGTCAATAACTCTGCCACTCGACCGACCAAGATCTGTTGATGATTCCCCTCATCACATGGACTCACGGCCACAGGGTTCAAGACCGCTTTGTGACCCTCACTTTTCATCCATACACCCGCTTTTCGGTGCCTCAACTTCTACAGCTTTAGCTGCTGTTCGTAGGCTGACTCTACGATTCGAAGCACATTTTATCTTCTTTTCATTCGACCTTTGCAAGATTATGGCCCAGACGTATTAGCGTGAGTGTTGTTCCTCTAGATCTAACATTCGGATGGGGGCCCAATTCCTTCTAGGTGTTCGCATGCTCACCGTTTTTCATGGCTGCACTTGTGGATATCAGGAACCTCAACGACTGGCGCAGCTAGTCTAAGCCATTCGGGTATCTTGATCGCGTCCGGTTACCTTTTGTCAATCTTTTGAACGTGGATTTATGTTCACGATTTTATCCTTGGCCTGCTCACCGACTTGGATCAACTGATATCTTCGTGATAATAGCTACCACGTTCTACGTTGGTTTGTACTGATATTCTTTCTTGTACGAACTTGCCCTCTAGTCGATGTCGCGATCTCAGCGCCGCGCCGCGACCTTTGTGAGTCTTTACATCTTCTCTGGCACCTGAATCTGAACCTCATATAGTACTCCCAAGTCCTCCACAACATTGGAAAGCATATCGGCGTGGCGTTCCTGGATGGACAATCTCCGAACATTCGGGGTGTCGCCCGATTACCATTCTTTGTTGACCTTCATTATTCCAGTTTGTGTAGTATCAGAAAAGTTGTATGGCCGACTCGGTGTTCTTATTGTGTTCTGGAGTTCACTGTTTGTCACAGCCACCGTCATTGAAGCAGACTTGTCTAACTCGCAACGATTACCTTCCATCGACGGCCCCAAATGCTAGGGCCCAACTTAGAATTGCACGAAATGCGTTCAAGACGTCCGTTATTTCAAGTTTTCATATCAACTCTACCAGAAACACATCTCGTTGGACTACTGACCAGAAATTTGAACATATCGCTGTCGTATCATCGAACTTATCGCATAACGACTCAGACTAGTCTCCCGAAGCCAGACGGAAACAGAGAGACCCCCCCCCACCCTAGGTCTCCCTTGTAACCGACTCAGACACTTGTTTGCTTCAGGTTTTGAAGACTCACTAGGTTCTGGATTCTTTCCGTGGCTTGTGACCTCCACCTGGTTCTTATACTCATCCATGTTTCAACATTTACATAAGCTAAGGTACTTAATTAAGCTGTGAATATTGAATGTTTGCTGTATTTCTAGCCAAAATAGAGTTCACGTCAGTCCGCTACTAAAAAACCGTGATCTATTCGAGGAGTATAAAATTCTGAACATTTTCACTCTCAGATCAAGATGGGGATAGCAAGCCATTGTACTTACTTACATATTCGGTAATTCGTCCAAATGAGGCAACGCGTGTTGACAAGCGTCACGTCTTGACTGGGCGTTCTGCAACTCTCACTTTTCTACTTGCATGTTTGTTCCACGCAGCGTCTCTAGATACACCAGAAAAGTCGCCGCGTCCACGGAAACACGTGGCGCTAAACAACAGGAACTTCTCCAAGTAGAATCAACTTCCGAGGAGGTCAGCAAAAGTGCAAGTGATTCAAAGCAGATTAGCACCCAAGCTACAAAACCGTCAAACGACGACATCAAAATACTGATTTTACTTGCCCTCTCCGACTACTCGGTATGTTCATCTCATGACCTGCGCACGCGGCTGCAGAAAAGCGAAAACGGACGTTGTGAGTTCTAACCTCCGAGGTCTTGCGCGGCACGGCCTCGAGTAGATCCTGAGTGTTCCTGATTTACCCCAGTCGTTCCCCTCAGTTTCTTGCTTCCTCATCTGGATGCCGGCGCCGCGATAGCCGTGTCCGAGGCCGATGTCGCCAAGGCTCTACGGGCGTCGGCCGCAGATGCACTTGATGTCCGGATGCTCATTTCCTATTCCTCTGCGTCTCCTTTGGGCGGATATGAAGTTCGACGGAAAGATATTGGGGATCTCTGGCCCTCGAGTAAGTTGGACGAGGCGTACTGGGACGAACGAACTGTCTACCTGGTTCGTTGTACCTTAAGTCTTCTAACGGAAGTGGTTTTTGAGTCTGCTTTGTTCAGGAGAACATTCCAATGAGATATCAATCGGCCGCGGGAATCGCACAAATGGTGACTTCATTGCTGGACGCCGCGGATTTGCGTGTTCAGCACGTTCGTTTTCTGTCGCACCACTGGGATCCGCAAGGGTCTGTCCCTAAACGCAAGGGATTTGCACTCGTAACTTTGAGTGACCCACAAGATGTGTCTGCGCTGCTAAGTGCCTACCCATGGGATTCTTCTGCCAAGAGGACAGATCCTGCACCTGACGAGCGCGGTTCCGAAGACAGCTACTGGCAAGCGGCGCGCGAGGCTGGGTTGCGTGTGTTGCCAAAACGGTGGTGGGTGGCACTCAATGAAGAGTATCAGGCTTATCGTGCTCGTCTTCTCGCCGACGCTGCACGTGATGCTACCACTCATGTCGAAGCTCACAGCGCGAGGATGTCCGTCGACCAGAACGGTAAGGACGAAGGGCAGACCCAATCACCACCGGCATCATCACGATTGATGCTCTCTTCGCCATTTCCCTATGAGTGTCTCGTCTTGGCACGGAATGTACATCCCGACACGAACAAAACGACCCTGCGCAAGCTATTTGGCCACGCGTACACCGATGGTGACGCTGGTATTGATTATGTGGACTTCATCAAAGGAACAGATACGGTACGTGCAGCCTGCAGTTGATTTGGAATGTCTTTTTCCCCATCGCGCGCACATAGTTATATGCTTTACTTTCTAATATGCGTGTTTGTAGTGCTACGTACGTCTCGCGAGCTCGTACGATGCGCAGAAGCTCTGCATGTACTTCACTGCCCCGCTTGCACAAAACGATGGGCTCGACAAAGAAGGGTGCCAACCTTCCGCAGGGACTGCACCAATAAAACTAGAGCTCGTTCAAGGGCGACCTGAGGAACTATATTGGGAGAAAGTGCCAGAAAAGGTGCGTGCACAGGCTGTGCGCAGAGCGTTCGAGCTATCCGAATCTCGCATGGAAGTAAAAGGCGGCGAAGAAAGCGCTCTTGGTGAAAACCTGGAGTCCACCGGCCGCTGTGGCAAATCAGCAAAACGACCATCCTCTCCGCAACCGTCGTCGTCGCTCAGTTTGTCATCGCCGTTCCCGCCTGGATGCGTCGTGCTCGTGCACAACGTGCATCCGCAAACCAACAAGAGTACCTTGCGCAAGCTTTTCGGGCGTGCTTTTGAGTCGAAGTCGAGGAGCGTTGATGGGAGCTTGGGAACAGTAGGCGAAAGTCTGAGCAAGGCGGGCGTGGACTACGTCGATTTTTCGAAGGGACTTACTTCGGTGCGTCTTTTTTGGTTTACTTGCTTCGCATGCTCGGGTATCGCGAGTTACGGACTTCCGTACGTAGTCCAGACCCGCAATGAGGCTGGTGTATCACTGAACAGATGTGGCAAGGTTGGATCTGCCATTCGTTTTGCCGGTTTTCCGATATTATCATCATCTGTTCATTTGTTGCTTTGTTTTGCTCCACGTCTTTTTTCGTCAATTCGTCAATTCGTCTATTGTTCTCATTTTTTTTCTTTCAGTGTCATGTCCGTCTCGCAAGTCCCGCACATGCAGCTGTATTGTGTGCTTTCTTCCATTCGTCTCAGATTTTTCAGGAAGACGGTCTCGACGACCGCGGTATGTTCATAGGCGGTGAAATGTCACCCGATGCTACGCCGGCATCTCTCCGTGTAGAGTTGACACAGGGCCGCGCTGAAGAAATCTACTGGGAGAAGATACCCGAAAAAGTACGCCTTGAAGCTGTCCGAAAGGCCGTTGAACTATCGCGGCAAAAAGATGCTCCCTCACCGCCTGCTAAGCGTGCGAGGCTCGGGTAGCCTGGAACCGCCACGTATGCACGTATGTGTGGACGACTGTCATCTGTACATTTTTGTGTCGTATGTACGTCCCGTCGCTGGACAGATGGTAATGTGTGCGTGAATTTCCGTGGGACACTGACACTTGCCCCGCCAGTGTGACGTATTATATGTCGCCGTTGGTGGCATTCCAGACTGTGGGGAGATGTTACTTCTTGGACTTTAGGGTTACTGACTCCTTTATAAGCGAGCAGGAGGAACATCATAAACAAACATCAACGTTCAGGAGATTTTGGCTCAAATCGTTCCAGATTAGTTTGGCGCGCGCCGATGTTGTTTCGGGGAAGCACGTATCCAAGCTAACGGATGCTCGCTCAATTGTATTACGCCAACGAGGATCCCGGCGTCTATCAAACTGGCCTTCCATTGTGTTTGTAGACAACTGGTTCTTTCGTCCGTGCAGTATCGAGGGAAGGTGAGCCGCACTGCTGGCGGTTGAAATTGGATGATCGTACCTTGTTATCAATGGCTTTAGCTTGTGGATTGAGTGAAAACTTACTAGAGCACGTTGCCCTTCATAGCGACGTAGGACAGCACCGGACTTGCACGTGAAGCCGGTGACCTTTTAATGGTATAGCGAAACGCCAGCTAATGTTGTCTGACAGACACGAGGACATACTAACTACCCAAAACGTCCTTGGTGCCATTCGCGTAACCCACGGTACCCAACCTTCTCAGGAGCTTCTGTGTACGGTCATACGGAACCGCCTCCAGGTGCCTGCGTCTCCATGAAATCAGCCATGTGTCCTTGCTTCGTCGCGTGCATTTCATTATAAGATAATGAGGAAGTCCTCTTCAATGTTTACAGTCCGTTCTTCCGTCTCCCTCGCTCCGCCCACTTCACCCAGTTCAACAAACTCAAAAAACGCGCTCCGTGCCACACCGTGGTCTGCGGGCTCTTGCATGACTGCGCTCCGTCCTATCGCTGGTCAGATTCAGATTGGTTCGTTGTCTGCTGAGTAGTGTTTGCCCTGTGCGGTGAGGTTGATCATTGTCGATAGTAGTATCAGTCGCCTGTGAAATATATATGTACTGATCCTGGGGAGCTCAAGGTTTCTTTATTCCCTCCCCCCTCCGCCTCACTCAGATAACTATGTCCACCTCTTCATCTATCGATTCAAATTCCTTCACCTCTTTCCTGACCTCGCTTCCTCCCGCTTCCGGTGTGGATGTGCGGAAGATCAAGGGGAACGTTCCTGATGAGCAAAAACAGCTGAGTGCAAACGCGCTCGCGTTCTTTGTCGGTACATCTCGGACATCGTATGGTGCCGAGGTTGGCAAACGCGTGAAGATCGTCGAAATTAACGTGTGGGGAGTCGAGTACAACACGGCTGGGGCGCCTTACTGCGAAGTCACCATGGAACTTGACATTTCTCGTGGTGGGTTGTGTCTCGAACTTCCATGACGATTTAAGCGTTAACGTCAGTCATTTAATATGTCCTTTACGTACAGATCTGTGTAACATCTATGGGACTCTGCATGGCGGGTGCGCAGCGTATCTTATTGACCCGTGAGTAAGATGATAGCAGTACACTTTTTTGCTGTTTTGCATATGTCTACCCGTGTCCACGCTGAAACTCGAGAACTCCTCAACAGGTGCTCAAGCGCGTCTATCATCGCTCTGGGAATTGCAATGGGTATTAGCGGCGCAGGCCAATCGCAGGCCATGAACATAATATGGCACGAACCGCTAAGAAGGTACGTAACGCCTGAGCAGATGGCGATATGCCCAGATCACGCATACATATGAATACTGATCAGATGTCGCCTTGCACTCTGTATCTATTCAGTGGCTCTAAATGTCGGATCGTGTCGGCTTCACAACACATTGGCGGTCGAATACGGACATGTCGGTGTGAGGTGAGCAGCGCAGCGCCGCAAGCCGTTTGCGTCCTCTCGCTCATGCTATCACTGACTAGATCTGGGACGCCGACAACAATCGGCTGTGTATCTCTGCCGTACACAATACGGTGGCTGCTGGAAAACTTCTCAAGCCCGCTCAGAACGCGCGCCTGTAGCCTATTCAAGTTGGGTTTTGCTGCATTTACATCTATGCCCTATGTCTACGGCCGCCAGTTTCGGTGTCGATTGCTGAGTACTGAGTTATTGATTCTTCGAAGATCCTGTATTCCCAAACATGTGAGCAGCGTATATGGACCGTCATACATCTCATGTGGCGTCTCCTTATCAGTCTCTTTGCATGAATAAGCAGCTTTCGAATTTCTTTCTCCCCCTCCAGACGCAACTTGGTTCACGATTCTTGGCTGTTTTTTTTTTCTTTTCACAGTATATACCGGCAAGAAAAGGTTCCCCAGCACGAAGCTATACCGATATGTAGTTATTTTTGAGATATTACTCTGCCTCGGGTGCGCTCGATTATTATGCAAAACCCTTTTACATTTACTCATGTGTAGTTTATATCTTATCTCTGTTAATGATTCTGACAAGAAGTCAATCAACCGCACGAGGCCGTATTCCTGAGCCACATCATCAACTAGGCACTTTGATATCTCCAGGTCCATGCCGCTTGGCATAACGCATGAGGAGCACAGCGGACGCAGGGGTCATACCCTCCATGCGTTTCGCAGCACCCTAACAAAAAAAAACGAGCCCCACAATCAGCGCCTTATCGCGGCGGGGCTAACAACTCCACGTCCAAATGAAGAAACGGAACGTACCAGAGTGGTCGGCCGAATTTTAAACAGGCGTTCTCGCACTTCCGAGCTGATACCGTGGATGACGGAGTAGTCCATTCGGGGATCGAGCACAAACGATTCATCGTGCATGAAGTCCTTCACGTCCTCCTGCTGCCGTGCCATGACCGAGGCGTATTTCCCTGCAATGAGTGATACATAGGATAATGTACATTTGAGAACGCTGTTCAACGGAAGATGACGGTCAACAGTACGGGATGGAGCTCACCGTCGATGGCAACACGCTCAAAAAGACGGGGACCTATGTTATCTAGCTGCGGGACGACTTGCCGTAGGCGATCCCATGTCGCACCGGGATACGAAAATATATCGAATGCACTGAAATCAAAAACTAAACAACGGATGCAGGTAAATTGCGAGAAAAAAATGCTGACCTTCTTCTAATACCGTCGGTATTCATGACGAATCCATACTTAATCCATTCCTGGGAGGCATTAGTCAGCACCAGCCCATACGCAGGTACGCCTTCCAGAACCGGCAGGTAAGCAGCCGGATGCGAGACACAAGCAATGAAAGAGAAAAGCAGGCTATATTGCAACAAAAAAGGCTTCGGTGAATGGAGATGATGAAACTCACATGAGGACTGAGCATGGTATCTCGAAGAAGCGTGGTGACATCGTCAATGCCCGTGCGCTCACGTTCAAAGGCGGCCCACCGCTCATCACCAACCGCGCCCACCTCACGACCAATCGTCGTAAGCCTCAGGTCCGCATTGTCACTTCGAATCGTCACCCGATACTCGCATCGCGAGGTGAACATGCGATCTATCCACGGTCCGTACCGTTATGTTCGCGAGGAAGAGCAGAGAGCCACGTGGGGAATGACATGTGAGAAAAATTAAGTCACGAGCGTCGTATGGATGACAGCACAAATGAGTTGACAACACAAAAGGATGAAGCGTACAGGGTTCTTCGAGACCTTTCACGATAAGGTCGTCAATCATAACGCCGACATAGCCGTCTGCACGCGTGAGTGTCATCGCAGGGCGCCTGCAGGCAGCGAGACCTGCGTTGATGCCCGCCACGACACCCTGTGCAGCGGCTTCCTCATAGCCAGTGGTACCTGACATGTGTTGATGAACAGACAGGATATATGCAGAATGGAGATGAACCATTGATTTGTCCGGCGAGGAAGAGACCCTGTGACACAGTGTGCTGTCAGAACTCTGCCGACGTTGTTGAAAGCGGGAAGTGGACGTACCTGAACACGTTTAGTCTCAAGCGTTGCTGTAGAAGATGATTCAGTACTGTTGAAAAAGGAAAAACAGCAAGTAGCGGGGTAACCGAAGCGCTTTTTGAACGGAAACGTGGAATGAAAAAAAAAAAAGGTCATAGAGACTTACGTGCGAGCTCGCGTGGGTCAACATGGTCGTACTCGACACCATACGCGGGTTTAACTTTCACGACATTTTCAAGGCCCGGAATGGTATGAAGCATATCATCCTGCACATCCTCAGGCAAGCTGCAAGAGATGCCATTTGGGTAAATGATGTCTGGAGCGTGAGTCAGTATCAGCAACCGAGAACGACCGGAGATGAAAGATGCGCACCGCTGTCATAGCCCTCTGGCTCTAGCCAAACCTTGTGGCTTGGCCTGTCAAAACGAAGTACTTTCGCCTCTAGTGAAGGGCAATAACGGGGACCTGAAGCAATATAATGAGTGATATACTACACAAGGAATCGTCGAAAGCTTGGAGTTAAAAGGACGCATCACGATCGGCAGCTAATAACTTCTAATTTGAAAACAAAAGCAGTAAACATGCCTTTTTTCGTTTCCTGAATGTGTACACTACGATGTAGATTATCTTTGATGATCTGATGCGTCACAGGCGTGGTTCCCGTCAAGTAGTTGACGACTTGTCTGTCCTGGGTGTCCTGGGGAACGGAAGTACGAGTGTTAGTCACAAAAGTGAAATGGAGGCCTGCGGATACAAGAAGCGGGGACCTACCGCGTTGGCGACCGCGCGATTCATGTAGCTAAACGGCTGCGGGACTACATCGTTTTCCTGTGTCTCGAGGTTCGTGAAATTGATGGTTTTGCCATCAAGCCGCGCAGGCGTGCCCGTTTGCAGGCGCCCGAGTCGGAACCCAGCGGCTTTCAAAGAGGAGGAAAGCCCAGAAGGCCTCTCACCCCATCGTCCGGCGGGAAAGCTGTCGAGGCCTGCAGAAATGCAGACACAACATTACTTGATCAAGGCAGGCGACCAAGGTAGACAGAAGAAAGCACAGACCAATGTGGATCTCTCCTCCAAGAAAAGTGCCTGTGCAGATCACAACTTGAGAACACGGTATGATATCACCAGATTCTGGGTATATGTCACTGTTAGTGGATGGAGTATAACCAACAAGGGAGCAAAGCACACCGAGCTTCACACCAGTCACCTTCCCCCAGACTCCGCTGGATGGTCCAGAGTGGTCAAACAGGAGGTCGTGGACGTTGGCAGCTTTGACATCGAGATTGGGATAGTTGAACAGGGCTTGCTGCATATGTTTACGATACAGTTTCCTGTCCATTTGTGCTCTCGGTCCCTTGTGGTGTTGTGTGAGTGGATGAAGGGCGAAACCATTGGTAAACCAGCATGTACCCATACAGCCGGACCTTTGGAAAAGTTGAGAACGCGGAAGCCCATGCCGGCTTGGTCTATAGCATAGCAGAATGGAATTGATGGCATGTTTAACAAATATACCGCATTCAACAAACCTGCAACCTTGCCCATGAGACCATCCAGAGCATCCACCTCACGGACAAGCGTTCCCTTTCCGACGCCTCCAATGGACGGATTGCATGACATCTCGCCGACAGTGTCGAGTCGTTGGGTGAGCAATAAAGTACGTGCACCCACACGAGCTGCTCCAGCAGCAGCCTCGCATCCGGCATGACCACCACCTATCACGCAGACTGCACCAATGGTAAGAACGAGAATCGTCGCACGGTATTAACCCAACGTACCATCATAGCCTGACGGGGAAGACGCAGTCGCGTAATGTGCACGCCACCGCGAGGTAAATTTACGGACCAGAAAACGACGGCTGCAGAGCAACATTTTTATAACATCGGACTCGATGTTGTTTCCATGACAGAAAACAAATTAATTTAGAAAAACAAACAAATGACATATCGCATTGAATTATCGATGACTCATCAGTCGGATCACGGAATCGAGCACAGCCACTCCGAACAACAGGCTCTTATCGCTGCTCAGGCACGAGATATCGACGCTCAGTATAATTGGCAACCTTGTCCTTTAATTAGTGGATACAGTAGCAGCCTGGCCCATCCTCGTTTTTTCTTTATGCGCAGATATGGGCGCGACGGACCAGTAGACGGCGCGCGATAAGTACTCTAGCCATCAGCTAGGACCACCTCGCGGGATGCACGCAAACGACCCATCGAAAAATCGAGTGAGTTCCGAGGACGCCACATCGTGTTGCGACGGATAACAAGCCGAAGGCACACTGCCTTTTCAATAAGCGCGCGTTCAGACTCCAGAGGAGGCGGTTGGATGATCCGGGATTCTGCAAGTGTGACTGGCGACATGCCATTTGGAAATAAACTGACTGCCCCGATTGTATAAAACCTTGCGGATCGCATCTCTTTCCCCATCATCCACCCTCACAAGAAGATTTCCACTTCGTGCTGAGATAGATATTTCCCTTCTCAACAATGACCGAGCGTTCTTTGTCGTCTGGCCGCGAATTCGTGAGTACATTTACAAGGCTTCGAGATGCAATGTCTTTGTCGGATTGATTTAATTTCCCCTGAATTGCAGTATTCTTCTGGACGCGGTGGTCTGGGCAACATTCGCGCCTCCTCCAAAGAGCCCGTCCATATCACTGATGGCCCCGACGATTTCTCGTCCACTCGGGGACGCGAACGTATCCCGCAGGCAGCGCAAGAGGTACGAGTTTCTACCCTTCTATTACGACTTAAGGAGGGATCTCATCCCCAGCGCCAGGTTTTCTCCACAGGCCGTGGTGGCGCAGGCAACATACGGTCTCCTTCGCGCGAACTGAATACGACGACGTCGAGAGGCCCGGACGCAGCAGAGCTTAATGTCATCAGAGAGCACAATGAGCTCGAGAAGCACGAGATCGTACGCACATGTCTCATTCTATGGCGTGCTTTCTCCCATCACGCTCACTTTCATTCTCTCACAGCATTCGACCGGCCGTGGTGGCCTGGGCAATATCAGCCGCTCGCGCTCGCGCGACCCGGCGGGCCCGCCCACGCCTTCGCACGGGCCCCTACACTCCAGTGGTCGCGTGGGGAATATCCTGGAGGACGATGAAAACGAGTCGACACTCGCGGACGAGGACGAACGGCGTCGCGTAAGCCTTGCCAACACGTCTGAAACGTGCGTACAAGTTAGCGAGTGCTCCGTATGACTGTCTGACTTCTTTTTGCTATGTAGTCACGCTACTGACCGGGGTGGTACTGTGAACAACGTGCGTTCGCCTCCACCCGCGATCGAGCACTCGGAGCACAAGCATGACCAGTATGAGTCTCATGGTCGCGGCGGCGCGGGGAACATCACGCGGGGCGGATCTTCTGATCGTGCAGTTGCTGAGCGCGAGGGGTCGAAGGAGCGGCACGGGATCTCTGGCTTCTTCCACCGCAACAAGTGATCTTTCAACCGATGCCGTTTCTCTTTAATGCAGCAATGACTACCCACCATGATTCCTGCCGAGTCCTTTTGTCCCTTCACTATCTTTTGAGGTGAAACTGCTCGCGATTGAATGTCGTTCGTCAAATTTTGTGTATATCTGTTGTGTAGGTCTTATCACAATGATTCATCATCATTATTTGATTATTCAACAAACCACAGTACACCTTTACTGCGTTTTCTCTATATCTCAATGAGCCTGTATGTACATCCCAGTAGCTGTTTACTGGAGGGAAACAAGTATTCCACATCCATATAATGTTCACTTCGCGAATTGAAAGGGGGCACGTTCCAGTATAAGCATCGACAAGTATGCGCGCGATTTGGATTCGCCATTAGACAATACTCTCATTAAACTCACGTCGAAATGGTGACAAAAACAACGGCTCGTGATTAGAACCTCACATGTCGACACACCGAAAGACATTTGCACCATCTTGCGAAATCAGATGGTACACACTAAAGGTGAGGTATACCCTTTTGATGACAGCCCAGATGTTACTGAACCTGCCAAACGCTGCAGCAGACGCATGCAACGCTTCGTCAAATGGTGAAAGACGCGACAACGCCCCTGGAAACTGTTCGCACGAGTCGCAAAGCATAGAGACGCTCTCTGGGAAGTCAAGTGACCCTTGTGCCCCAAGCCGTGTCGTTTCCGAAGCATTAAAATTATTATTTCCTTGAACCAGGGACCTCAGTCCCCCGATTCCGGCTCTAGTCTTCGATCGAAGTTCATCATTAGCAACTGGCAAATTAACAAATTAGGAAGTTGGTAGTTCAGTGGTAGATTTTATCGAGGAAGAGCCAACTCGAGGTTGCAGATCTAGTGCACTAGTAAGTACTTACTTAATGTATGGCTCTCAATTGCTTGACCGATGCAACCACTCTAAGTCCGCAAGATCCCCGTTGATGGAATCAATGCTCCCAAAGTTGGAGAGGCAGAGCGTCCGTGACAGGGCAGTCTATAATGAAGAAGTTGCCCAAGGGCTACAACAATGACAGAAATCCGCGCGTGCGTGATCGCCGTTCTTGCAGAAGGAACGGTATGTGGCATCTGAGTTCAACGTTAACGGCATATCACAATTGGATATAGTGGGATCACGAAGTCTCAACAGCGCAATTCTGTGCCTCTCATTCTCCAGAAAACACAGATCTTTCTGGCTTTGTCATCGCGCACATTGATCTCTCCTTGAACCGTTGACCAGGCACGAGACGAGGAAATTCACGGCGTATGGAGTAGAGTCTGGACATTGATACATAATGTCATTTTGCTGACAAGTCTCCCGAATCATTATTGGAAGTTTGGAACCCCAAAATCGCTACGGTTCCGTCCGTGTAGTTACTAAATCTGCAAGTAATAGATAAGTGCTGATGATTATAAATAAATGCAAGTGGATGATCAGCTCGAGTCTAGCACTGTTCCTGTCCATTAGGTCCTCTAAGATCTTGAATAGATATTTTTGACGCTTCGCAAGGGGCGAGTCGATCAGCAAAAAGAATGGCATTGTGCCGATGGCGGAAGGTCGACCAATGCCGTCGTTGAACGCTTCGATATGGCCGTCGAGTGCACACCAGCATTACTAGATACCAAGGGATGAATTGGTTGAGCACCTAAGTATCACAGTACGGCTGGTAACAGAACTCACGTTGTCCCATTGATGACATTTCCAGCAACCGGGGGTGGTGGCTCTGTGCAAGTAAAATAATGTCATGCTGCAAAAATTTGACATTGCGAATCGCACAAGCAAAAGTGGTCAGTGAATGTGTCTGAAAGGTAAGAGATGACAAAACTCACTCGCCAAATAGAAACTGGGAAGGAAAGTATAAGCCTGCGGACAACAAAATAGAGCAGGTGATATCAACGAGACGCACTGTCGCAGGCCCGAAGGAGTAGTGGTGATCATTGTCATAATTTCTGAGGTATTCTATGAGCATCAGCCACGCGCCCACGTACAACAATAACAGACAACGTACACAGTGTAGCCTTCCAGCTTACCGCCCCACGTCCACAAGCCGATGTTCAGCTGCTTCGCCAGTGCCCTGAGCAAATGCATTCCAGATATGCCCCTGACAAAACCGCAAGGCCCAGTTCAACACTCACCTCAGCCCCTGATCGAACTGGAAAATCTTGAGGAGCTTGAAATCATTCGTCTGCTGGCGGATCTGGCGGGTGCGGAACATGAGCGGTACGTCCTGCCCATATAGTTCGCGGATGCGGGAAACGAGCTTCGCCACGCGCTGGCGGTGCCATGCGAGCTCATTGTACGTGAAGCCGTACGTCGAGGACGTGTGGTTGAAGTGGTCGTGGAACGCGTTCAGGAACTTCTCGTCCCAGAAGAGGCTGGTCATGACAATGAGGTCCGGTCGGCGTGGCAAGCCGAGCCCAGCGCGCTCCATGCGCGTTAACATGTCCCTTCCCATGCGCGCTTCGAACGTGAGAGGCTTCCCGACGCTGAACCAGCTGAAGTAGTCGTCGTTATCGTTCATGCCGAAGCTGTGAGATGTGTGAGCTGATACTTTTGGTGAGGATAGTCGGATGAAAAAGAAAGATGGGAGCGATGCTACGTACAAGAACCAGTGCACAATGGTCATGTTGAGGGTTGGTACGCTGCATACGCCGCCTATAGAAGAAAGTCATTAATGAGTGGAGACGACACATGAGATCCTACCTGTTTGGCTACCCCAGCTCTCGTACTGTGAAACGTAAATAACCGGTGAATTCTACAAACATGGAAGCTCACATATCCCTGAACACCGTCGCAAAACTGCTCGACCTGGCCTGACTATCAGCTACGTAATAGTTGGGATCTCGTAGACTCACATTGTTCCTATCATCTGTAGGACTCGATGGTGAGACAGCTCATCGAGCTACGAAAAGTTGAAAGCAATACTGACGACTGAAAACGCTCTGAACATCCAGTACAAAATCACATGCATCGTTTGACGACTGACCTTGATCCTGGGGGTCGAAATCGTATTTCGCTCAGCGTACAGACACTACCAACGGAAACGACGCACCGATGATAAGAACTAATCTATCCTTGGCAAAGTCGAGGAGAGATGTATCGCCGAGGGAGAGGGCCTTGGTGTACATAGGACAAGCTATCGAAAGAGCCTCTTGAGGGATGTATCCCGTGATCTCAACGTCTTCGAGCCTGAGGGAGTCAGTCAGGGCATCCATGCGTCGATCGGGGAACGGTATCCATTGCGTGTCGTTCGCGTACTTGCCCCAATGTATCATGCCGGACTTGACGAACGGGTCCGCAGGGCAGTGGGCAGGACATTCATTTGGAGAAGAGCTGCAGAACGGATCAGGAAAGGAAGCTCTAAGATCGTAGACAACAGCATGGCACACAGACACACACCCAAATGTCGACCACAAGTTCTGAGATACCACCAGCGCCGATTTGGTCACAAATCCCGAGGAGTACAGCAGCAACGAGGCCGTGCAGAAGACGACGAGGACGAGAATCAATTTTCGGAGTGCTTGTGCGTGTCCCAGGAACGCGACGATGGACTTCCGGAGTCGTTGCTGTTCCAAATCGTTGCTTCCAACCGTCGCAGACATGGGAGATCAGACTGACCATAGCTTGCACCTTGTCGCACTACTTCTCTCAGTCGTCCCGCTGGGGTCATGTAGCTGGAAGAGTCAGACAAGCACAACCACTGCCAAGCACCAGCGTTATGAGCCCGGATCTGCCCTGGTCCGCACGCGGCATAACATCACGACCGCCTGATATCAGATATGTCAGCGCCCTATCATGATCCCCGGGTACCCGGGAAAATATATGGTCCCGATTGTCCTCGAATGGTCCTTATTTTCCCGCGAAACCCGACACAAGCCTGCATGAGAGCTCAACGAAGCTCTCTGAATACGCGTGCGGCACAAAAATTTCCAACTGACACGAAAGACTGATTGTTATTCAATCAATCAGATCGCGACGCGGGCACCGCAAGTGAATGGAGTGAGTCACATCTCATGATCGTGTATCCGAGCGTTTCCTAATATGAACGTCGGGATAAAATAAGTGAATGAAAATGGTATGTACCTATGGCAAACCTGGATATGAAGGAATTATCAATGGTCGACTAGATCGTGTACCCCTACGGGTGTCATTCGAAAACTGTAAGAAAAAACAGACAGAGAATGCAAAATTAAAGTTTAGCGGCTGGTTTGACGGAGGGCTGCATCTTAATGTGCACTCCGGAACACACGAGCCGCTTATGGGTGTCATTCCATATCTTGAAAATTTCAGACTAGTAAAAGAGGGAATCAGAAACATCCTACCTCGGTTCTGACGGACATAGCTCGGGCACCGAGCGTCAAGGTTGTATTCACGATACGTAGTTTGTCGCCTCTGGAACCAATGGTCGTTTCCGCGTCACAAACGAAGACAGAGAGTGAAGGAGAACATACAGGGCAGCGGGAGAATGGAATACTACGTTCAACGACTGTGATACTGAGAGCATAGGTTCCCCATACATGGCAGCCGACATCGCAACAAGCGCCAAAGACGAACACCTAAATCGTCCAGGAGATATCAGAGCCAGTCACACCAAGATACTTCAGGCATACACATCGATTAGAAAAGCGGAGCACCCTCCGTGTAGATTGGAAGAACCGTTGACCATGTCTCCACTTGTTATTCGCGATCAGTAGGTAGGCAAGTGGACACAGACGTACCTTCTTCGACGGTCATCGAGCATACCACTTTGCACTCGTCCCGAGCAGGTTCAGCGGCTGACGGGTTGATCGAAACTTCGTCTAGTGAGAGTCGTTTCCCGATCGATTGCGCAAAGCCGGTATCTGACTTGGTGTATTGGAGAAAGTACGCGCGAAATCCTTGGGTTGCTTTCTTGACTTCATGCGAAGCATTGCCTCCAATTTGTGCCATGTCGCCGAGATCTTGGTGATCCCAAGGTAGCCCCATCTAGTATGCGATACGAGATGATCCAAGATCTGGTAGCACTGTTCTGGGAAGAGTAGAAAGAAAGAATTATCTATCTATCATGTACAAACAAGAATAACAGATTGCAGTCTAAAGTTAACCGGTGCCGGTGTAGCAGGTAGCACGGAGTGACTCATTACGCCGAACACGAGCCATGGCAGAACTCGACCGCTACCATTTAGCTTGAACTTCCACGACTTGGTCTCCCCTTCAAAGCTTCATTTTGGATCTACTTTGCGATACTTCCTACTGACATTGGTTCTGGATACTCTTTCCTAGGCCGCAAGACCAGAAATCGCAACGTGGGCAGTTGTCAGGAGACTCGGGTTCCGATTATATATTCTCCACGATCTAGTCAAGTCTATTTCCATCGCCATCCTTGAAGCAGAGAGTTATTTGATAGCGTAATTCCTTGCACCTTCTGGCACGATTCAACTTTTACCAGTAGTAGTCGTTCGTATCGTGCACCAGGTCTCACCATGGTCGAGTATGTCTACGCTCTTCATGATTTCGATCCGGAGAACGACGACGAGGTCCCATTTCTTGCTGGAGAGCGGATTGAGGTTATAGAGAAAGATGATGAATACCAGGACGGTTGGTGGAAGGTGCGCCGCTGGTCACCGAAACGAGGTCTCGAACTAACAGCTACGATACAGGGCCGTAACCTATCGGGAAAGGTTGGCTTGTTTCCACAGAGTTATACGGCCGCTGCATCATCGGAACCCATTGTTGAAGAGAGCCAGTCGTTGAAGCACACGACACTACAGCCATTGACTGAAGAATCCGGACCAGAGTCGACCCGCGCCACTACGTCCCCCAAGACCGATACACATCCAGAGGATGGTGTTATGAAGGCGACGATGACCGACATCCAGAAGGCCATTGAACAGCTGGGTTCTCCGCGAGACGACGGGCGCAGTTTCAGCTTTACGAGCTCTCGGGACGACACCGACGATACAGGTTCCGTAGTTAGTGATGGAGATGAGTACGGCAGCCACAACGGCAACTGGCACAAAGATGCGCGCCAGAAGTTGGCAGAGAAGGCACGCAAGGCTGTCGAGGAGGCGGAAAAGCTTGAAAAGATGATGGGCAGCAACAGGATGGCACCGCCCATCAATGCGGAGCTCAGCGAAGAGAGCGACGAGGAGGAAGAGAATGTAGAGTATACATCTTCTTCCTTCCGTCCCCGATACTCGTACATACCGGAGGAAGAGGAGGAGCCTTCTGAGCATGAGCCGCGCGACGAATCAATCCGTGACGAATCCGAGCTGCCTACAGCATCTGCAGCGCAGACCTCTTTCACTGTCCAGCGCCCAGAGTCGCCGGCGCCTTCCGCATCCACGTCGCATCGAGCCTCTACTATTGCACCATCTACCGCCACAAGTGTTGCACCACCTGTCGCCAATGACATTCTTCCGAACCAACTCATCGGTGAATCTCCAATCGCGCTACCTGCTCCCGCGACTGCATCGTTTGGTGCTTCTCATTCCCGCAACAATTCATATTCTCAACCTCGCACTGTTTCATTGTCACAGCCAGGATCTCTGGGACGCCAGTCAGCCTCTTCTGTTCTAGTGTCCTCCAAGCACAGCAGTGTTGCATCTGTCGTCTCCAGCCATCCCGCCGCGCAGCCACGTACCTCAACGTCGCCCTCGCTACCTCCACAACCATCCCCGCCCCCAGTTCAGTATGCCCAGCCACCTCTCTCTGCTGCCTCTTCTCTGCAGCCTACACTTGTCGAGGAGCCGACAACCAAAGCATCTGAGAGTTCATTTGAGAACAAGCCCGTGGGCGCGTGGTCCGTTGAGGACGTCGTCGCCTGGCTCGCGTCCAAGGGCTTTTCGTCCGACATTTGCGAGAAGTTTATCGAACAGGAGATCACGGGCGACGTGCTGATCGAACTCGACACGCAAATACTCAAAGATGAAATTGGCATTATGGCATTCGGAAAGCGTGTGCGCATTGCTAATGCCGTCGCAGAGCTCAGGCGCCCGCTTTCGTTTAGCTTCCCGCCCCCTGCCGCCGCTACCGCTGCCCGTTCGTCGAGCATCACATCGTCCGAGCAGATTTCGTCTGTTGGCATGCACTCGCGTGTGCAGAGCCAGACGCAGAGTCATGTCTCTTACGCGCCGTCGTCACACCACTCTTATGTGGGTGGTGGGCCCCCTCTCAGCCCCGCCGGCTCATACCCCGCGAGCGGCTACGGTAGCCCACTACAGCAGGTCGTGTACGATGCACGTGATGGTCGCCCTGCCTCACCCGCATCGGAGCCTGCTGGTGGCAGCGTCAACGGTCATGCAGTGTCGGTCCCTGCTGCTGCTGTTACGAATGGCAGTGGTACCGCTCGTGGTCTTGGCATTGATATGGCTGAGCGCGGCTACCAGAAGCCACGCCCAGCAAATCTCAATCTTGTCCCGCCGACGAGCGACGTGCGTATCGTTGGGGATGAGGCCGAGTCGCAGCGGCGAGTCTTTGGTCTAGCTGTCTCGAAGAGCGAGGCGATTCCCACGAACGTATCTGATGTCAATATAGACAAGGGTGCACTTAGCGACACAGAAACGCAGCGTCCCAAGACGGCGGGTGGTGTCCGTCGTCTCTTCGGGCGCGGCCACGAGGCGGCTTCCATCTCCCGCCAAGCGTCGTACGAACGCCGGTCGAAAGAGTCGGCACGTGCCGCTGACAAGGGCGACAAGCACAGCACCAAAGAGGCTGCCGACGCAAGGAGCACTATGAGTGCTGGGGATGCGAAGTCTGATACGAAGAGCTTGAAGGAGGACTCGAGGAGCACCATCAGCGTCGGCGATGTTTTCCGTGTGCACAATCGGGGGCGTAAGAGCGTCGATCATAATACAGACCGGTCCGTCAGATCTGGCAAGGCTGCTGACAGGTAAAGTAGGACATTTTCCAGGTTGCATTCTAACTCATGCATATTATTATAGACTCAGCATACTGGGCGGCACCATGAGACCCTTCAGTAGCAAGGGACGAAAACCGCCACCGCAGTATCCTGCGTAAGTGGCACTGTTACTCATGCAGCGCTTTGGCATTTGTGTATACTTGTGAAATCATAGGTCGGAAGACGAAGGAACCTCTAAGCCGCCACATTCCGCTTTTCTTAAAAGTGGACGAAAAACATCTTCTGGACGGCCTAGTAGCAGTGCAGGGGAATCCACTTCCGAGAAGAAAGATTCCAAACGAAGTCCGAAACAGCTGCGTGAATACGATGCTGTATTGCGCAAACGCACATTGTCGTCTCCGAATGTACCGAGCCCTATATCACCTACGTCTCCAACTGGTGAATCCATCAAACCTCCGGCGTCTGCGTCGACCAACGGTACGTCCACAACACGCACTGCATCGGGCGGTGCAGTCGATTTGAAGGGCGGACAAAGTGTCTTGGATCAGATTGGCGAGCCGGATTACGCGGGCTTCATGCGCAAACGTGGGGAAAAGTATGGCACTTGGAAGATGCGCTATTTCGTGCTGAAGGGGCAGTACTTGTACTGGATGAAGAGCAACAGCAAATCCGTATGTCCGAGACTCTCGAAACGGAACGTTACTTGTTTTGCTTGACAACTTTTTTTTTGTCCAGGAAACCAAGTACAAAGGCTGCATCTGCATCATCGGGTATCGCGTTACGTCGGATGAGAACCTCAACCCTGGGCGCTACGGCTTCCGTATCGACCACGATTCAGAGAAATCTCACTACTTTAGTGACGATGACTCCACTGTCATTCGGGAATGGATGAAGGCGATTATGAAGGCAACTATAGCGCGCGATTATGCTAGTGAGTAATAGAATTGCCTAGAAGGAGAGATGATGTTTTGATTGGGTTTGTTGCGCAGGACCTGTCGTGTCGTCGGCTAACGTGCACACCATACCATTAATGGTCGCGCAAGCTATGAATCCTTCGCCTCGCCCTCCTTCCCCAACGGCACGTGCCGCAACCCAGCGGGCGATGCGCCGAGGCAACCCCAATCAGCTTTCCAGTCGGGACGCGCGAGTTCTGATGGGTATTCCGGACGGGGACGGTCCTTCTGAACGCGCACGCTTCGAGGCATCCTTGAACAAAGACTTGCAATCTCCCAACGGCAACGGTGGCGATGTTCGTAGTCCCAAATCGCCCGCACCGCCGCGACCCTCGAGAGAAATGCGGAGAAATACTCTGGAGTTGTCCAAAACGGCTGAGGTAAATTTTCGTATTGAGCTTGCGACTATCTTTTTCTTAATCTAATGCTTTTTTTGCTAGCCCCCACTTGAAAGCGAGCTTTTTTTGTGGGCGAACATCCATTTGCCTGTACCCCTACGGATCAAGGATCCCTCGGCACCTCTCGGTGGCGGCGGTCTCATGCTCATGCGAATCGCTGAATCAGTCAAAGGCCAGGTCGACACTCCTCCCGTCCCCGACTCTGCGTTCCCGCGGGACCCGATGGATGACAGGCTCGACGGGCTATTCAAGCTGTTCGATTTCATGTTGGATAACGACGTCAAGATGGGGAGCGTGAGCATCAACGACGTCAAGCAGGGCCGCCGCGACAAGATCGTGCAGATCATGAGGGCGCTGAAGGCTTGGGACGACAAGCAGCAAGGGGCGGTGGCCCCAACTCTCGGCGCACCCGCTAAGCACGCTTTATAATCCCGCGGGGCCGTCTACAACAGTCCGTCATACCCCTGGTACTCCAATTTTTTTTTTGTCAGAATATTGCGGAAAATCGACTCATCTTTTTCTTAATGTTCATGATGAATCTTTTATATGGTTTTGTGATCGTGCACACAGAATGGACATTTTCTTTTTTTTTCTTCCTATTTGTGCTGTGGAGCTACAGTGGCCTCATGGAAGTTGGTGATTAGACCTCAGTTTTGCTATCATACAGCTTTACGACCATTCTAAGATATGTGGTAGTTTTGGGAATTTTTGCAACCTGGCAAACGCATCAGGCCTCAGGCCTCAGGCGTCAAGCGTCAAGTCAAAAGCATTTTCAAATGGACGAAAACTTAAGTTGATGCCCTCAAGTCTGCCACTACAATGCGAATAAAGTTATTTGAATAGAGATAAGATATAGTAATACAACGGAGGATTGACCAAGTGGTTGAAGGGAGAATAGAGTAGCGTCGACCTCTGATGATGAAGGTCCTATAGCAGTAAATTAGACCAGTAAAGATCTACAGTATCGAAAACTACTGGCGTTCTGTATCCACATCGTCCACGTCGCCGTGAGGAACGTTGCATAACTTAACACCACTGTCAGGCGACGAGATCGCTCCGGGAAGATTGATCAGCGAGCACTCCAGTACTTCAGTTATCGACGCGATTCCGTGTGGACAACGTTCCATAACTTCACCTTAAGTTGTGAGCAACAACCAAACGCGGTCACTCGACTGCGATACAAGTGTGCAGAGACCAGGGCGTAAAGATTGAATACTCGTGCGATCACAAACATTCTCGTGAGCTATGTTATATATCGAAAGGTCATGACATACGAAGTGGTATTCAAAATCCTAATCGAATCCAAACGGATGGTAGGGAAACACGAGCTATCAGAACGGGAGATGCACAACGACATAACTCACAAAAAAACAAGGCTCAATAAAAAGAGACCCATGGCGAGATACACCACGTAGCTAATGTATCGTATGCTATGCAGCGACGACTGTCTAATGAATGCGATTAAGTCATTACCACGGTGGGACAGACTAAATAAGGACTAACCGGTGGTCTCAGCGAATAAAAGGGAAGTGGTCGAGCAAGTCACCACTGCCGCAGATCACGCAACTGCGAGGAGCGTGAGCCCACTTGAAATCCTTCGCAGACAGAACATCCGGCGCGTCAGGAACGACGAAGGCAAGGAAATCATCTAGTATCTTCTTGGTTCTCTCAGATTCGACTGCCGCAGCTTTTCTGACTTTTCCGCCAGGCTCCAGCTTCGATCTGTGCGTGACAAGAAGGTACCTTCGCGGCGACACAGCCGTGGCTGCATTTTTTTCCAGCTGCCGCTCGTACTCGATTTCTTCTTTCGGAGTGAGGGTGATAGGGAAAAGCCGAGGAGCCCTGGCCCGATCCTCCTTCGAAAGGCCCTGGAGGTAGTAGAAATACATTTCGAGTGGCGTTGGTTCATCCACATGTTCATAAGGTGGCTCCTCATCGTCATCCATGTAGGACTCATAGAACTCGTCGTCAACTATATGGCGCCCTAGTCGACGAAACTCTTCCTCGCCGATAGTATATCCGTGGAGGATGGTAGGCATGCGAACAGCTGAAGATGATAGGTTACGGCAAGCGCAAACTTGAACTCCTTGTCGCACTCACGGTAGTAGTAGTCGGTCATAATTTCTGCAGAGGGATTTACGAATGGAATTTCAGTCGACCTGGATACAATAGGCATAAGCGCTCTGTGAGTATCGAGCTTGGCCAGAGCAGAAAGAGATGTGAACGTTTGAGCGAGTGCAGACAAGTAGTGCTGAAGGACTGAACTTGTATCACGCGCTGTTATATGTTGTGACCGTGGCCGGCCCTCGACGTGACAGTGTCACTTGAGCTTTGATCGGCCGGCTGGTAAGCCGGATATGGATGCGGACACGGCCTTTCGGGTCACGCTATGAATATGGCATACGACTACGGAAAATCTCGGGCAGCCGGGCTTAGTGGGAAGCCCCACAAGTGTGCGGTGGGACAACAGGAGGGGACAACCTAAGTAGGACAACCTGGCTGTAATTTGAAATAGCACACCTGGCCGCTAACTCCTGGTGGAAAGCTGATTTAAGTGATCGAAAAATTGGAACCGTATCTTAAGACGATTTAAAAAGATTTCTTGGCGGCCATCAGTAAATTTTTACGTTTGTTGCAGACCTATAGAATTTTGCACAGATAACCACAGATTCAAACGCAACGCTGGAAATAGTTTTATTCGATACTAGCCGACTATAGCGGGAGCTCTTGGGGTCAAATTATGTTTGACATCAATGACCGGCGACCACCCGGCGCGAGATCGCCTGCCCATTGTTCCCCATTTAGCGTAAAGCATTCCCCTGAGTAGCTTCCGCAGGGGCACTATCCCTGCGAATCTGCGGCTTACCGACGCTGGTTAAGGGGCGCACCGATTACTGCGCTACTAAAGCCACTAGTTTTGAATAGTAACAGCTGCACAAAAAAAGGCCAAGGACAATCCACTATCTGTTACTTATTCAAGTTTCTCAGTCCTGACATTGCTGAAAAGACAGTCAAATGCTTAGCGCTTAGCGCTTAGCATTTATTCAAATTGGCGAGATTGACATCGTTAAAACATTGACGCATCAGCGCTTCAAAGCTTCAGATCTCGATTTCAGATCCCAGAGCTGAGGCCGTTCATATGTGTACCGCCGGTTTGCAAAGCCTTCGACCCTTTACCCACTGTATGGTCGCTTGGCCGGCCAGCATTTGACAGACTACGCACGGTCAGGAAACGTATATATATCATGGGTTTCGACTCCACACACACTACTGTCAGGCCAGTTCTTGGTGCCCCAAACGTCTCTTTCGGCTGCTAGTACGTTCCTCACTATTAAGTGTAACGTGAGCTGCGCTTTGTCATTTACGCCTGTACTGCGTCTTAGCTGAGTGTACAGGTGAATACGGATGGCTGAAGTGCAATTCTTCGAAGATGACGAGCGCGTGCCGGAAAAACTCAAAGATCGCATCCGTGATTGGTCCATCCCGGAACGATGCCCTGCCCTGCAGTTCCAACAATACGGTCCCATAAACAGCCTCTTGCACTACGTTTTTGGTGAAGATTATATTGTAAAGCCTCAGGCGCTGATCAGACCTCAGCTCGAGGCTGGGCGTGACGTGAGCGAACTCAGAACTGTGTTAGTGCGCTTCCTCACCTTCATGACAGGAAGAGGAAGACGAGCTTCAGTACGCCGAAAGATCTTTTGACTCGATGGGAGCTCCAGTGGGCATCACAAAAGAAGACACCAAATGCTATCCTGACTTCAGTGTATGCGAGTATTCTCGCGAACATCCCGACGCTGTGCGGTTGATCATCGAGGTGGCTTCCGTGGGTCATCAGCGAGCGGGGCCCTCTGAAGATCAGCAACAGCATTTGATTGACCAGGTCGAGTATTATCTTCGCGAACTAGGAGAGCATGGTGACAGGTGGGACACGAAAGTGGTTGGCATCGGTATCCTCGGTCACCACTGTCTGTTCATAACGCGGACCTTCAGTGCGGCAAAGAATCAGGTTGTCCAACGAAAGTCTAAGTGGTACACCATCTACGATGCGAAGTTTGAGAGAATGATAAGGAGTGTTATGGGGCTGCCGTATCCAATTAATTAGGCATGCGTTTGTATACAGTTTTGCCGGTCCTTGCTGGACAAAATTCAGGGGGTTTTGCTTTTGCGTGATAGAAGAATTGCTTTGGCGCCGATCATGATTGTGACATGATGGGAGGGAACCAAAACCCCACGGATCAAAAGTAATTATATTTATCATGAAAGCCATTCTCCACATCAGCAAAGTAAACCACAGCGTTAAGCGAGATCACGCTGATCACAAGTCGGAATTGACTTTGATCGATCATTCCATGACCCATGAGTCACTTTTTAATACTGATCTTGCCATAAATTCCAGTGACATACCGAAAATTTCATGGTATTTTACGCAGTCTATAGTCAGAGTTACCTGTTTGGGTCAGTTAGGTGTTAGGGTCAGTTAGATGTTAGGGTCAGAGTTAGGTGTTGGGGTCAGGGTTAGAGTTAGGGTTAGAGTTCGAGTTAGGGTCTGGATCATGGGAATTGATGTGGGGCTGTGAACTAAGCGGCGTAATTGTTTTAACTTTGCAACACCGGGGAATTGATTTGGCCACAAAGAGCTTAGTTTTCATGATCCGCGCAATTACTTTCGTGTGTGACCATCGTAACGGGGGTCCCAGCCAAAGTTAAACCTATTTATTTGAAAGCTAAACTTCACTGTTATTGATCAAAAACAGCCCAAAAGTTAAACTTAAACCACGACCGTAATCACGGTGAATCACGTCATGTCACAGCGTCAAAGTAAACCCCCTGAATTTT
>KN882117.1:128739-140397 GCA_000934395.1 Fistulina hepatica ATCC 64428
TTTTTTTCTTCCTATTTGTGCTGTGGAGCTACAGTTGCCTTGCAGAATCTATGACCATTCTAAGATATGTGATAGTTTGGGAACTTCTGCAACCTGGCAAACACATCAGGCGTCAAGTCAAAAGCATTTTCAAATGTGCGAAAGCTTGAGTTGGTTCCTTCAGGTCCTGGAAACTCTGCCACCACAACGCGAAGAAAATTATTTGAACAGAGAGATAAGAGATAGCAGGACAATGGAGGATTGACCAAGTGGTCGAAGAGAGAACAGAGTGGGTGGGCAGGGTGGACAGACAAAAAGTTGGAGTACATCTTGGATAAGTGGTGAGAAGCAAAGCACCAACAAGGAAAGAGAAAGCCTGGATGACGACGTCGTAAGATGCAAAGACGCGAGCAGGTAGCTACGAGTTACAGTGTATATGTAGCTACTTGAGTGCATAATCTGAGACGTAAAATAGGGTATGAGGTAGCTATGGGTATGAGGTAGCCGTGGGCTCGAGGTGCGAAGGTGTCGATAACGCCTAGCAGAAGAAATTATTTGCTGATTGCGACGTATGCGAGGCGGAATGGTTAGAACTAGAATCATGTAGATTATTTAAATGCGATGAATACAGTTGACGGGCCACCTCAGCTGCTTAAAGTGCTTAACCTCCTCACTCTCCTCATTCCCGCTCATCGTATCGCCGGTAGCGTCGACCTCTGATGATGATGAAGGCCCTATAGCAATATAATTAATTAGACCAGTAAAGATTTCTCGAAATTTACTGGCGTTCTGTAACCATATCGTCCACGTCGCCGTTGGGAACGTTGCATAAGTTGCATAAATTAACATCACTGTCACTCGACGAGATCGCTCCGGAAAGATTGATCAGCGAGCACTCCAGTGCTTCAGTACTTCGGTTGTCGACGCCATTCTGCGTGGACATCGTTCCATGAGTTCACGTTAAGTGATGAGCAATAACCAAACCTTGTCACTCGACCGCGATATACGTGTGCAGGGCCAGGGGGTGAAGCTTGAAGATTGTACTCGTGCGATGGCGAACATTCTCGTGAGCTACGTTACATATCGAAAGGTCATGGCATATGAATTGTTGTTCAAAACCCTAGTAGAATTTAAACGGATGGTATGGAAACACGAACTATCAGAACCGGGGATGCACGACGAGATAACACACAAAAAAAAGGCCCAATGAAAAGAGGCCCACTGCGACAATTTGCGAGATACACCGCGTAGCTATGTATCGTCTGCTATGCAGCGATAATTGCCTAATGAACTTGATTAAGTCATTACCACGGTCGGACAGGCTAAATACGGACTGACCGGTGGAATCTCAGCGAATGAAAGGGATATGGTCGAGCAAGTCACCACTGCCACAGGTCACGCAGCTGCGAGGAGCATGAGCCCACTTGAAGTCCTTCGCAGAGAGAACATGCGGCGCATCCGGGACGATGAAGGCAAGGAAATCATCTAGTACCTTCTTGGCTCTCCCAGACTCGACGCAGGCGGCTTTTCTGACTTTTCCTGAAGGCTCCAGCTTCGATCTGTGGGTGACAAGAAGGTACCTTCGCGGCGACACAGCCCTAGCCTTGTTTTTTTCCAGCTGCCGCTCGTACTTGGTTGGTTCTTTCGGAGCGAGGTTGATAGGGAAAAGCAGGGGAATCCTGGCCCGATCTTCCTTCGAAAGGCCATCGATGTAGTAGAAATACATTTCGAGTGGCGTTGGTTCATCCGTGTCTTCATCGGGTGGCCCGTCGTCCTCATCCATGTAAGACTCATAGAACTCGTCGTCGACGATATGGCGCCCTAATCGACTAAACTCCTTCTCGCTAATAGTATATCCGTGGAGGATGGTGGGCATGGGAACGCCTGAAGACGGGTTACGGCAAAGCGCAAACTTAAACTCTTTGTCGCACTCACGGTAGTAGCATTCGGTCATAATTTCTGCAGAGGGGTTTAGGAATGGAATTCCAGTCAACCTGGATAAAAAGACATAAACGCTCCGTGAGCGTCGAGCTCGGCCGGGGCAGAAAAAAACGCACGATGTGAACGTTTGAACGAGTGCAGACAAGTAATGTTGAAGCTGAAGGACTGAACTTGTATCACGCGTTCTTATATGTTGTGACCGTGACCCTATGACAAATGGCCGGCCCTCAACGTGACAGTAGTGTCACTTGAGCTCTGATCGGCCGGCTGGTAGGCCGGATATGGATGCAGACACGGCCTTTCGGGTCACACTACATATAGTCGGATCTCAGATCTCAGCAATGACCGGCGACCGCCCGGCACGAACGTTAATCGAGATCGCCTGCCCATTGTTCCCTATTTAGCGTAAAGCATTTCCCTGAGTACCTTCCGCCGGGATAAGATAGCCAGCTCTTTGTGACAAGAGGAGGGAACAAAAGGAAAAGGAAGGGGAAACCTAACAGTTACTTAAGTATACTGTTGGTTTGCCTAAGACGGAGTCCGAGGCGGGGCCACATGACCGGACAGACACCTATTGGAAGTGGTCACGTGATTTGGGTCCAGAAGGATCCGAAAAGATCACATGATCAGAGACCGAAAGGGGTCCAACAGAAGATAGGGGTCTGAGGTATGCGGTACCGCGAAGGACTCTGTCCTGGTCAGTGGGGGGACAGACCTGTCGAGTGACGGCCAGGTCCCACCGATCAGAGCATGAGCTCCAAGGCCAGAAGTCGCTCGAGAGGTCGGGACTCCCAATCTGAGCGAGGGCTCTGATCACGCAGGATGATTGAACAACACATGTGTGGTATTACAGCAAGGCAGGTGATTCATTAAGTACATGATGCAGCGGTCGTAGCAATAACTGAGCAAATAAGCTATAGTGCAGTGCGGGTATCTAAGGAATCGTGCAGGTGATGAGCAGAGCGGAAAGATTCGAAAATACAGGATAGCTGTGATATGTTGGCGGCAGAATAGGCGCGGGAGGTCGACATTGGTAAAATGTCCTCCATACGACGCCAGTATGTAAGAAAGGCCAGTGAGGTCCATCCTCCGGTGGCTGCAACCACTTCGGGTGGAACTCCTGCGAGGAGCAATTCGACTGCTCCCCCAATACGGAAGCTATGCCCAAGAACATGATCTAGTGAATGTTGGGACCAGATAGCGGCACATCGTGTCAAGAAAGCTGTCTTCGTCAGGATGTGATAACCCATTGGTGTGCTGGCAGATGAAAAGGAGAAGAAAGGTGCGGATGCTGGGAGATCAGCGCTGACTGATAGGTGGGCGCGTACTGCCCGTAGCGGGCATGTGGTAGGATCTTGCGGTTGGGCTGTGACAATGAGGTCAAAGCCCGACTCGCGCGTGGTCTTCGTCCATGGCAAGTGAAGGATGAAGGAGGTAAAGACTCCTTCAATGGTTGCATTCTCACGAAAGGTAGAGCCTCGAGACACCACAGTATCCGGGGAATAGCGGCCTGAGGAGGTTGGGAGTAATTCGCCAAGGCGTCGGCATCCAAAGAAGGCAGTTACGGCGACGGCCCAGATGCAAGCATCAAGGGGGGTGGTGATATCGAGGGACTGATAGCTTAGTGAGCGGTGAGCAGGCTGGGAAGGAGAAGCTCACCTGGCGCAGTGTACGAAGATGCAATAAAGACACAGGAGCATGGCGAGCGCGGCGGAAATTGCGGCCTGACAGAGCAGCTGATTTGCGACTCAGGTGGAGCCATTCATGGTCATCGGGCCAGGGTGCGTTGGACATGGTGTGCCATGCCCGAAGTCCTGAGAGCCAATTATTAATGGCCCGGCCACTAACCGAGCCTGCGAACTCAGCGACGAAGGCTGTGAGCAAAGTGGGTGACGCCGGCATACGGTCACATTTGGGGATCTCCCATCGGTCACAGAATTGGGTGAAACGCAATGGACCTGCAGCATAGGTCGAACGTGTGGCTGGGGCGAAAGAGTTGTAGATCAGGGAGCACGCATTCTCTACCAGTGGCTGGGGTAGGGACGAGGTCTTCATGAGGTCCTGAGAGAAAGGCGTTGACCAGAGTCTAATGCGGTCGGACGCTAGGACTCTGGGGCGAAGGGGGCTATTGCGAATAACAGAGCCGGAGCGTGGGCGCCTGGTCGAAGTACTGGATGCAGTGGTACCGGGTCTGGTTGCCAGAATGTGTTGCACTCGAGCTGGAGCAGGTGAAAGGCATGGTTCCGGAGAGGGGGCTTGAGCTGAGATGGGCCGGTGCGATGAGCTGTATAGAGAGAGACGCAAGCGAGACGTGAAAATACTAGAGAAGTGAGCAGGGGGAAAGGCCGAAGGGGCAGCAGGCGGCGGGCCCAAACGCTCTTCCTGCTGGGGCGCTGAGTAGCGGCCCAAGGCGACGGCAAGACGTGATCTAAACATTAAGTTCGGCCAGCCGAAGCGGCGTGTGTGACGACCAGTAATGTGATACTGTCGTGAAGACTAGAGCGCAACCTCAAGGCGATGAGTGAAGCGTGTCGGTAGCGTAATACCGAGAGAACAGGCGGTCTTGACGAAACAAGTAAGGCCTATGAAAGACGAGAGATCACGAGTCGCTCGAAAGCTGATGGGAAGATTAGTTCTGATTCTTAGGCTGAATCTCAAGTATAGAATACAAGAGGTAAAGTGCAGAATACATGCGTATGTACACTACTTTAAATACTGTCAAGAGTGGGCACAGACCAAGTAATATGAGTGAAACCGATTGTTCTTAAGTGCTATGTCCTATGATCAACCCTCTGTACGCAGCAATCCTTGTATATAATAATGATCGCGTGACTTGTTCTTTGTAAATCTTATATATAATCGCGGTCATGAGTTCGAATCCTGGTAAGTACAATTCTTGTAAATAAAGAAGGCCTGTTGACGCGAGCATATTGTATGCCCGGTGACAATACACCAGCCGTGAAAGGTTGCCTGAGATGACGCCTGAGGCCGTTCTGCTGACCCTGCTTATGGAGCTAGAGCCTCTTAAGCGTATGTTGTTGGCTCAAGTAAGGAGGTAGCCGTACAGCGGCAAGATACGCCTGAACCCTATGGTAGGGTGTAAAAGATGCCAGGGAAGCGTGCCCGTTCCCTTAGGTTTCCGCCTTCTCATACGCCTTCCCGAACTGGCTGTACGTTTTTCTCTATGTCAGCCGGTAGCTTAACCGTCGTCCTTTCTGTGTTGTTCCGCATACATGCTGCAGGTTTTAGCTCTGTGCGGCGTTATGTTATATCCCGTCGCCCAAACCAATCTTCGATAGTTGTAATGTGGCTGGCTGGGTGATTCTTTGAGCGAGGAAGGCTGCAGAACCAGGAATGTTTTAACGACGTTTTTATAGTAGTGTACGGATAGCAGAGCTTAATGGCTTTTGGTACTTGTAGGTAGGACACAAGGTACAGTTGGAGGAATGGCGGCAGGTGCTTCTGTGCTATGGACCTTCTCAAAAGCTCCTTGGGCTCGGTCTTTATCAACTTCCTCTTCTCGCGACCCTTCACCGGTGTTAAGAATTGAGTTCTATGATAGCTTTCTTCGAGGTCATGGATCATGCTACCTTTCCCAAGCTAGGGTCATTGCTATCGACCCTTGGTCAGCTCTAAAACCTTCTCCTGACAGGATACTACTAACTTCTCAAAGTGCGCGCAAAGGGGCTTCGTACCAGTTTTTGTGTGTTCGGCGGAGGAGCGAGCATTCCAGCGAGCAGCGCCGGATCCTCCCCTCATGACAGTGCTGGGGCTCGTTTGCGTTGGAAAAAAAAAAAAAAAAAAAAAAAAAAAAATATACCGCCAGGGGGGACCTGTTTTAAGTCCCCCAAATGAAACTGCGACACTGTACTGCACTAAGTGGCACTAATGGCAGCACCAAATTGAAAACCCGACAAAAACTAGTTATTGTCACTTCAAATCGAAAGTTTATTTATCCAAATTGAAACCGACCCTGGGGGCAATACTATTAGTGTGTGCTTTCATTAACGCGCCTAGTACTTTTGATTCGAGAAACACCGGTTTAGTTAAGGGGTCACAACGTTTCAATTTTGTTAATGCGGCGAATCAAGTGTCGGGGTGTAGTTAAGGGTACTAGGTCTGGGATTGAGCTTGAGATTGGGATTGAGATTGGGACTGGGGTTGTGGATTGAGACTGGGATTGTAGATCGACTGGGATTGCGGATTGACTGGGTTTGTCCATTGAGACTGATATCTGACGCATTTTATGGTACTTTAAAAGCCATACAGTGACCTTAAATACCGTTCTAGTCATAATTTTTCACTGAGTACCCAGTACCTTACTAGCTAGTTTCAGTTAAGGCTGAACACTAGTCGCACTAGAGCGAATTGCGACACCAAATGAAACGACTACACCTCTTACCGAAAGTACTATTTATATTAATGAAAACTAGGCACCCCAAAACCAAGGGAGGGTAGTACAGTGTTAGTACTAGCCGCGGTTTCGTTAAGAAGATAGTGCGTTTTCATTTTGGGGGACTTAAAACAGGTCGTTCCTGGCCGTTTTGACATATGTTTGCGTACGGATTAATTAACCTATGCCGTCGGGGTATTGTGAGGAATAGTAAGAGAGTTTGAAGCGTAGCATCTACCACATGGTGAATCTGAAAGCAACCTGTTGGACTAAGAAACGTCGTGACTTCCAGGCGCAATACTTGTCTGTCACCACTGGCTCCTATGGCTACGGTTGGTGAAAGCACAGGGTGGACAGTGGTACGAGAGGATCAAGCAGTTCTATTACGAGCTGGACCGGTTCGTTGACGTGAGCGACTAAAAGTCTCCCGAGGCGAGCGACTACCGACAGTGTATTAAATACATACTTAGTCGTAAATATCTCGCCCAAACTTGTTATTCGCCTGGGTGGGCCATATTCCTCGGGAATGCTGCTAGTGTTGAATCCAAGTTACGTCGACCTGACCACCTCTTCGAAGCGCCGATGTCTGTATTGCTTGAAACGTCTCCCGGAGATCTGGTCATTGACCTGGGTGTCGAAGCGTGTCCGAGAATACGCGATAATTTCCTGAAACCCTGCAAAATCTACCACTACAATCTGCATGTTTTCTTTAACGGTAAGGCGTTTCCAATGCACCACTTTATAAAAATGATCCTCAGTGAATATTTTAGTATCTAAAGACTTTCTGGTTCAAGCTAGCGACCTGATAGCTGCAGGAACAGGCGTCCATGGCATTCGCGACTTCCATCAACGGTGAGTCTCAGACCGGTTAGGGAGAGATGGGCTTCCCCGTTAAACGTTTGAGTGAAGTCACTTACGATAACGCATTTCCCCCACGATTTCGCAAAAGTAAACGAGGTGTCAATGGACTTGATGAGAGGTGACGGGTGTTTTGAATCGCAAAAGACAAGCGAACACAGACTTCCATGAGTTCACCTCAAGTTCTGAGCAATAACCAAACGCGGTCACTCGACCGGCAAATGTGCAAGACTAGGGTGTGAAAATTACACAAAAAAAAAACGAGGCTCAATAAAAAAGAGACCCATTACGTGATACACCACGTAGCCAATGTATCGTCTTCTATGCAGCGAGAATTGTCTAAAGAACCCGTTTAAGTCGTTACCAGGATGAATACGGACTAACCGGTGGAATCTCAACGAATAAAAGGGAAATGGTCGAGCAAGTCACCACTGCCGCAGATCACGCTGCTGCGAGGAACGTGAGCCCACTTGAAGTCCTTCGCAGACAGAACATTCGGCGCGTCCGGGACGACGAGGGCAACAAAATCATCTAGTATCTTCTTGGCTCTCTCAGATTCGACGCAGGCGGCTTTTCTGACTTTTCCTGAAGGCTCCAGCTTCGATCTGTGCGTGACAAGTAGGTACCTTTGCGGCGACACAGCCGTGGCTTCATTGTCTTCCAGCTGCCGCTCGTACTCGGTTTCTTCTTTTGGAGTGAGGTCGATAGGGAAAAGCCGAGGAGCTCTGGCCCGTTCCTCCATCGGCAGGCCACCAATGTAGTAGAAATACATGTCGAGTGGGGTTGCTTCATCCATATCTTCGTCCGTATCTTCATCCGTATCTTCATCAACCGGTCCTTCTACCATGAAGGTCTTATAGAACTTGTCGTCAATTAAATGGCGCCCCAGTCGATAAAACTCCTCCTCGCCGAGAGTATATCCATGGAGGATGGTGGGCATACGAACGCCTGAAGAGATGGGTTACGGCAAGCGCAAACTTGAGCTCTTTGTCGCACTCACGGTAGTAGCAATCGGTCATGACTTCTGCCAAGGGGTTTACGAATGGAACTCCAGTCAACCTGAATAAAAGGACATAAGTGTTCCTTGCAAGACTTGCAAACCTTGGCCAGAGAAGAGAGAGAGAAAACGCACGACGTGAACGAGTGCTGAAGCGCTGAAGCGCTGGAGCTGAGGTCACCTTAAACAAGTTGTGAGCAATAACCAAACGCGGTCACTTGACCGCGATATAAGTGTGCAAAATTAGGGCGTAAAGGACCATTCTCGTGAGCTACGTTATATATCGAAAGGCCATGGCATACAAAATGTTATTCAAAAGTCTAATAGAATTTAAACGTATAGTATGGAGACACGAACTATTATATCCGAACCGGGGATGCACAAAGGATATAAAGCACAAAAAAAAAACATCGCGGGACACACCACGTAGCCAATGTATCATCTACTATGCAGCGAGAATTGCCTGATGAACGCGATTAAGTCATTACCACTGTCGGACAGGCAAATATGGACGAATCGGTGGAATCTCAGCGAATAAAGGGGATATGGTCGAGCAAGTCACCACTGCCGCAGGTCACGCAGCTGCGAGGAGCATGAGCCCACTTGAAGTCCTTCGCAGACAGAACATGTGGCGCGTTCGGGAGGACGAGGGCAACAAAATCATCTAGCATCTTCTTGGCCCCCTCAGACTCGACTGCGGCAGCTTCTCTGACTTTTCCTCCAGGCTCCAGCTTCGATCTGTGCGTAACAAGCAGGTACCTTTGCGGTGACACAGCCGTGGCTTCGTTTTCTTCCAGCTGCCGCTCGTACTCAATCTTTTCTCTTGGTGTGAGGTGGATAGGGAAAAGCAGAGGAGCCTTGGCCCGATCCTCCTTCGAAAGGCCATGGAGGTAGTAAAAATACATTTCGAGTGGCGTTGGTGCATCATAAGGTGGCTCCTCGTCGTCATCCATGTAGGTCTCATAGAACTCGTCGTCAACAATATGGCGCCCTAGTTGAGTAAATTCCTCCTCGCTGATAGTATATCCGTGGAGGATGGTGGGCATGCGAACGCCTGAAGAGGATGGGTTACACCAAGCGCAAACTTGAGCTCTTTGTCGCACTCACGGTAGTAGTACTCGGTCATGATTTCTGCAATGGGATTTACGAATGGAATTCCGGTCAACTTGAACAAAAAAGATATAAGCTCTCCCTGCACGTCGAGCTTGGCCAGAGCAGAAAGAGAAAACGCACGATGTGAACGAATGCAAACCGGTTACACATGTATGGGTGAGTCATACATCGTCATATATACCCCGAATGCTGCTTCGACCGTACCTTCCAACTTTGAAAGTAGTATCGATGTCCGTGTTGCTTGAGACGTCTCTCGGAGATCTGGTTATTGACCTGGAAGTCGAATCCTGTCCGAAAACATGCGAGAATTTCCTGAAACTCTGCAAAGTCTACTACTACAATCTGCATGCTTTCTTTAACGGTAAACATAAGGCGTTTCCAATCCACCGCTCTATAAAAATGATCCTCAATGAATATTTCAGTATCTAAAGACTTTCTGGCTCAAGCTGGTGACCCGACAGCGACAGGAACAGGCGGAGAATCAATATGGTCGCTCATTGCAGCAAAAACTGCAGACAAAGGCAGCGCCGCATCGAAAGCGCCGCGTTTTTTCCAGCCAGAGCTGCTCTCCCGCTTGAAGCACACCGAGAAAGGTACGGTGTCCATGGCAGTCGCACCTTCCATCGACGGTGAGTCTCAGACCGGTTGCGGGAGCCAGTTCTTCGTCACGCTCGCCGACCACATCGATTACCTGGACGGCAAGCACGCGGTCTTCGGCCACGTCGTCGAAGGCTTCAACACCCTTGACAAGATCAACGACGTCTTCGTCGACCAGGGCGGTCGACCGTTCAAGGATATACGCATACGCCACGTTGTGATTCTCGGTACGTTCTCAGTCGCGGTGTGCTGTGGACGTGGAGGGAAGGATGTGGCTGAACCATGTGTAGATGACCCATTCCCTGACCCTCCAGGACTGGAGCTGGTACAGCCGGAAGCACCACCGACGCGCCCACCAGACAACTCGACGCGTATTGCCGAGGACGAGGATGCACTCGCTACGCTGCCCGAGGAAGAAGAGGAGGCCATCCGTCGCGTCAAGGCAGCAAAAGCTTCCGCTCTCACCCTCGAGATGGTCGGCGACCTGCCGTTCGCGAACGTCCGCCCACCGGAAAATGTGCTGTTTGTATGCAAGCTGAATCCCGTGACGCGGGACGAGGATCTTGAGCTCATCTTCTCGCGCTTCGGCACAATCATGAGCTGTCAAGTGATCCGGGATAAGAAGACCGGCGATTCGCTGCAATATGCTTTCATTGAATTCGACCGCCGTGAGGATGCTGAGCAAGTGAGTGGGTGTACTACTTTTGCTATTCAAATTACATCTGACGATACCTCAATGCGTTAATTATCGCTCATCTTTGTTTTTCGACTATCGCGTGTTAAGGCATACTTCAAGATGCAGAACGTACTCGTTGATGACCGCCGCATCTGGGTGGACTTGTGCGTGCCTCTGCATCGGTTGTATTTTCAGGATCCATCTGACTCCTTCACAGCTCACAATCTGTCGCCCGGATGAACACACAGTGGTCGAACGACATCAAGCGTGGAAGCATGCTAAAGTCAAAGCGTGCCGGCGGGTTCGCCGGACGTGACGACCTGGAAGCGACGCGGCGGTACCGCAATGAGGACGACGACAAGCATGACAGCGGTGGATACGGCATGATATTTGACATGCCTGAACAATACAGAAATGGGCAAAGGCGCGAGCGTTTGAAGTCTCGCTCTCCACGCAGGTCGCAGTCCCCGCCAAGTCGGCATAGGGAACGAGAACGGGATAGGCGGCACAGTCCCGGCCGTCCTGACCGAGCCAGAGACAGGGAACGAGCCGGCCGAGACCGAGAACGAGAACGTCGGTATAGCCCTGAGCGCGACAGGGTCCGTCAGCGGCGAAGTCGAAGTCGGGACCGAAGGTAATGAGTTACATAGATGGAACTGGACTACGATTGTATACTTATGGCATGTTGGTGCGTCTGGCTGTCGCATCGATCGTAATGTGAGATGATTGAAGCTTCCTATGGAGCACAACGGCGCAGAGAGGGCTTCAAAGACTGCATCTTCAAGCTGCCACTTCGAATGGCTCATGATATGTAAAAAAAAACTGATATGCGCAAGCTGTAGTAACTTGAGCGGCGCAATGGGAACTTATGATTGTAGTTTGGAGAGCCCCTTTCAATCCCTGTCTTTTTATTGCAGTAAACAAACGACAAGGCCGTTGTTTCATTGTATCCGCAGGACAAACAAAACTTTACCACATTCATTTCCACTCCACTGCACAGGCTGCTACAGCGCCAATTTCCAAGTCGACTTCCACGAAACCAACTCATGAGACGTTCGTTCAACCGTTATACGTTACATCGACGCCCTCAGCCGCAATCTGCGC